>APFE031692821.1:198913-288774 GCA_000404065.3 Pinus taeda
TATTGATGAAGAACATGAGAGAAAAATACATGAGCTTTTCCATATTCGAGTTGTTTCCAAACATCAAAAGATTGATACCTTGTTTGATAGTGGCTCACAAGTAAATTTGATTTCTGAAGCAATTGCAAAGAAATTGGGATTAGCAACTACACCTCACAAGAAACCATACCCATTAGGATGGTTGAACGATAAATCACAACTACAAGTGACTAGACAGTGCAAACCTAAGTTTTCTTTTGGGTCAGCATTTGTAGATGAGGTTGAGTTAGACATAATTCCTTTGGATATATGTGGAATTGTTTTAGGGAGTCCTTACTTGTATGATAGAAAAGCCATTTTCTATAGAGCTGAGAACAAGTATCTACTTGTAAAAAATGGAATCAAATACTTTGTAAGAGCTCATAAGCTCAAGAATAATTAGACTCTCATAAACTCAGGGTAGATGAAAAGAATGATAAATTCGTGAAACAATTCTTACTAATGGTTGTAAAGGAAAAGAAACCTAATAAAACCAATGTATTTGAGGGTTGTAATTCTAAGCAGCAAGCTGATATAGAAAATATTGTTTCAGAGTATCATGTTATGTTTCAAGAACCTAAAGGTCTGCCACCCAAAAAGGAAATAGTACATCATATTATTTTGCAGCAAGATGTTCCATTGCCTAACATTGGAATGTATAGGTTGTCTGCTTTAGAGAATAGGAGTTGCTCAAGAAGGGGTTTATCAGGCCTAGTACATCACCATGTGGGTCACCAATTGTTTTGGTGAGAAAGAAAGATGGCTCGTGGAGAATGTGCATTGACTACTGAGCACTGAATAAGATAACAATCAAAAATCGTTATCCCCTTCCTCGCATAGATGATCTTTTAGATCAGATCAATTAAAGGAATTTGTTTATTTCACCAAGCTAGATTTGCAGAGTAGATACCATCAGGTTAGACTTGCAGAGCAAGATGCATGGAAGATTGCTTTCAAAACAAAGCATGGATTGTATGAGTGGCTAGTTATTCCTTTTGGCTTGACCAATGCCCCTGCTACTTTCATGAGATTAATGAATGGTGTACTCAAACCTTTTCTTGATGATTTTGTTATTGTGTATCTGGATGACATTCTGATTTTTAGTAAAACGTGGGAGGAACACTTAAAGCATGTTAAGCAGACATTAGATGTTTTGAAAAGAGAAAAAATTTATGTTAAACTCTCCAAATGTGAATTTGGCAAAACCTCTCTAAATTATTTGGGTCATATAGTAGGGGGTGGTGAATTGATAAATAGATCCCTCTAAAGTGGCAGTGATTGTAAACTAGCCTAAACCCAAGTCTACTACAGAAGTGAGAAGCTTCTTAGGAGCAGCACAATATTGGAGGAAGTTCATATCTAACTTTTCCTCAATTGCAGCTCCCTTACATGCTTTGACAGGATTGAAAAGGATGTTTCAGTGGGGAGGCAAACATCAGAAAGCCTTCAACACCTTGAAAGAAAAGATTAGTACAACACCTATACTAGCATTGCCTCATATGCAAAGACCATTTGAGATCCAAACAAATGCCAATGACTATGCCATGGGAGCAGTGTTGACACAGCACGGTAACCCATATGTTATCATTCCGAGACTTTTAATCCTATAGTCGTTAACTATCCTACATATGATAAAGAATTTTATGCATTAATTCAGAGTGTGAAAAAGTGGAAACATTACTTAATGGGAAAAGAGATAGTAATACACACTGATCATCAACCACTTCAATATCTACACTCCCAAACTAAGTTGCAGCAATCAAGACACTACAGATGGATGGGTTTTCTACAACAGTTTCATTTAGTATTCTTTGAACATGTATGGGTTCATTTTGGATTACCCACTTCTATTGTATCTGATCAAGACACCCAATTCGTGGGGAAGTTTTGGTCAATTTTGTGGGAGCTGATGGACACCCAACTGAAGAAAATCATAGCTTTTCATCCATGAACCAATGGCCAGACAGAAATAGTTAACAGGGCAGTGATCCAGCTACTCAGAGGATATTGCAGCAAACATCCTAAACTTTGGGATGAACACATGTGTTATGTGCAGCATGCTTACAATAGAGCAAAACATTCTTCTACACAGAGATCTCCTTTTGAAACCTGTTTTGGTTTCACACCAAGGTCTCCTTTGGATTTTGTCTTTGGTAAAGATACCACAGTTGATGGACACATTGATGTGGACAGGGAACCTAGGTTCATTGAACAGATCCAAGAGATCCACCAGGCAGTACAGGAACAACTGGAAAAGAACCAAGCCAAATACAAAGCAAGGCATTACAAGCATCGGATGGAGCATAGTTTCCAAGTTGGTGACTAGGTCTGGCTGTATATCAGCAAGGACAGGTTGCAAGGTGAAGCTAAAAAGCTAAAGCCTATCAGGTATGGACCTTTTAGGATACTTAAGAAGATTGGTGAAAATGCTTTTCGCCTTGATCTACCAACTCACATACACATCTACTCAGTCATAAATGTGAATTGCTTGAGATTGTGTATACCTTCAATGATTGAGGATCCTGAAGAGAAAAGCCAATTGCCTTCTATTGATGACCTACTACCTGAATATCTGAATGAAATATAGGAAGACGCAGTATTGGACAGGAACATGAGGAAAATATGCAGAGGAGATGTTGAGTAACTCAGAATTGGACTCAAAGGTTCGAAGCCGAGCAGTGCAAAGTGGATTGAGATTGGGCAAGTGAGACAACAGTACCCTCACTTAGTCGATGCTTGAAAGAAAACCAACTTTTGGTGGTCCAAAATCTTTTCAGTGGGAAGGTCGTGATCCGAATTGGATCCATAAAGAATGATCAATAGAGCCATGGCTGTACCAGGTCAGGACAAACTTCAAAGAATTTAAAAAAACGATAAAAAACACCTCTAAACCAGTGGCAGTTGGCAACGAACGTGGAACGACGAGGACCTTGGTCAAAGCGCGCTGATCGAGGCCCATGGACACTGAGCGGGGGAGAAATTATCCCTTGGGAGGCCCGATCGGAAACAAAGGGAGTTTTTGATATGCAAAAACCCTCAAAATGGAGAAGCCCTAAGCACTTGGTTGCGTGGGAGTCGGGAAAACCATGGGACAAAAGGCTAAGTGCTAAAGGCAGGACCTGCTCCAAAACTAGCGGTATTGATCGAGGGCATACATGGGCAATAAGCAGTTTTGATGAAAAAGGAGCGATTCCACTCATCGCCTGATGCATGGCAAGTGGAGGAGAGAGAAAACCATCGCTCATCGCGTGCTAACAGTCGAGCTAGTCAACCACGCAGGACGAGCGAATGGCGTCGGATTTAAGGACTCCAGATCTAATGGTTGAGATCATGCCCGATGGAGAAGACTAAATTGACAAGGGAATAAGCCGTGATATAAAAGAATTTGAAGTCCGAATTGACCGCCAAGGTGGTGAAAGACTCATTCCACGATGTAACCGAAGAATTGAATCAATGAAGCAAGCTAGCGCATTTTGGAGGAGGACATGTGGCCACTCCCTGTGAGCCTAATATGATGCCGAAATAGGGAACTCCAAGTGCAGCTGCAAGTAAGCGATACGACGGAGGCGGAAGAGGAAGCGAACCACCATGAGCTCAAATGGCTTTAGAGCCATGTACAGACAGGACAGAGGACATGATTCGGGAACTGAAAGATGGAACACCGAAGACAGAAGACGGAGAAGAGAAGAACCAATAAGGCAAAAAGTAGAAAGAGGACAAAGGGCCGAGTTGACAAAAGGCAGCATCTAGCACCAAGGATCTTGAGAGACTCAAGCCATCCTTGAGAGGATCTGTCAAACCAAAGACATCAAAGAGCTAGCAAAGAAATGAGTCTGTGTACTCTAGTGGTTTTGGGGAATCCAAGAACCACCCTGCCAAGCCAATCTATTTCAGGAGACTCATATTGAGCTCCTTCATTGTAATTCTCTGCTTCAAGACACAATAAAATAAGGCCACCGCTGAAAGCTAGACCGGAGATGTAACCCTGGATGATAGGGTGAACTCCTTATTAATCTCTTGTGTTCTTGTATTTGCTTACTGTATTTCTCTGTTGTTTTCCATTTCAAGTGTCTGTGTATTTGCAATCTAATCAATCCGTTGCTTAAATAACATAGACACACACCAGCACATGAGTCCGTAATACCTCTATTCAATATTTCTTACTTGAGATCACTCATAGGGTGACTATCAGATCATTTACTAACCTCAATTGGTGAAGAAGTTGGAGTATTTTTTTTATTATTTTACATTTGCAAATGCACACATAGCTTAATTAGGGAGAAAGGTAAGTGGCCAAATTCCACCTATGTTTTTCAACTTATTTTTCTTAAATTTTCTACAAATCACATAGCTTAATTAGTAAAGGATTAAGTGGCCCATCATCCACAAATCTTGCTGCTAACCAAAGCATTTCATTCATCATTTTGAGGGACTAGGAGAAAATTTTACTAGAGAAAGTAAGTAATCTTGGCTTCCCTTGCGTCTCTTAGATGAACCTGGGCTTGTACATGAAACAATTCTTGAAAGCATCTGAATTTCCATCTCCCTTGTTAAACTCTGCATAATATAATAGGAAAAGAGTAAGTGGCCCATAATCCACAATATATTTATTTTTTTCATGCAAGGAACAATCAACACTTAGTGTAATTAGAAGTACATTGTAAAGGATCACCACATATCTACTCTTATCACACTTTGTATGTTCACTTTCATGACACACTAAGCTTCCATATGCTTTGTACTCAAGGGCATCGAGTTTTCAGAGCTTTGGTTACTTAGTCTATTTTGTCAAATAAAATCACTCCATAAGTGAATTAAGACTCCTTAAAAACAACCATAACTTGAACCAACTAAGTTTCCCCATAGGGGCCACCAAAAAATGTATAGTTTAGGTTAGGACCGTTTGGGATATGCATCCTATAAACTGCCATGGTCATATTACACCTTTGAAACATAGTTGTTAAATTTTTAGGGAACTTAAAATCCTTCAATCATCCCACGGCAAATAATACATGAGCATGGTAGAGACCCCATTCAGAGGGGGTTTAGATTAGGTCCAATGCATGCAGTACTCTTTGGGGCTACCTGACCCATCTAGTGCTCGGTAATAGTAGCTAACTACTAAGAATCTAAAGACTCGAATGCTCATGTGGAACAAACGTACTTTAGTGGCCAAAATCTAGGGCATCCTTTCCCTATAGTGACAGTGCAGACATCACTTGAGACTCATTAGCATTACCTTGGTTGAATCTTTGGTTGTTGGAAGGCGTCACCATTTCTTCCGGGACGTTACCCCAGGACCCATCAGAAGATATCTTCATAAGGCCTAGTTACTTTGAGAGTGGACAGGATGATTAATTCTACATAGGAATTTTTATCATACGCAACAAACAAAAACCTTTTCTTGTTTTCTTCATCACATAGTTTAATTATTAAAGGAAAATAAACCATTTATATTTTCACTTTGTTTTATGTATGTGATCATATTGCATTGATACTTATCTCATTCCCTCACCATACACAAAGTAGCACGCACTCTAATCGACACCATATGGGATCCCATGGCTCCCCGTCAATTTAGACGTTTTTTAAACCTCCCCCCATTACCAAGAGATGTGTCAGGGCTCCCGCCGTTTAAGTGTAGAGGATTTCATGCAACCAAAATTATTGGATCTTCCTTCATTGGTGCATATCAACCCCTCCTCAGAAAATTACACCCTTCACCACTTCAAAAGGATCCCCGTGTGCAACCCTCTTTGGGAGCGCACACTCCTCTCCTCCAAATAGTCCCTCAAACACCCATCAAGGTAGTTCTCCTGAGACTTACCCACATAGAACCCCTCCACATATAGTTGTCTAGAATCATTTTTAGATGGCAGGTAATGCACAGATCCCATTATTAGCTTCAATAAACCTACCATATTTAAGCAAGCTAACCAATGACCTGATCACCCATGGCCAAAATTGGCCACCTATGCCCACCATGCTCCCTTTGGATATTCCAAAGTTCGAAGGAAAATAGGGCGAAGACCTAGGGAACCATGTCATGACTTTTCATCTGTGGTGTTTGTCTAATAGTATCACTTATGATACTATTAGATTACGACTATTTCAACGCACCCTAACTAGACATGTAGCAAAATAGTATGTCGACCAACCTTCTAAGTGATATGGAGACTTTAGCTCATTATCTATAGTGTTCCTAACCTTCTTCCATCTCTCGGTCTTCCATGATTCAGGTCTGGAACTCCTCACGCACTTCAAACAAACACCCGCTACTCACATCTCTGATCATATCCATGAATGGAAAAAACATCATAGCCTGTGTGAAACCCAGTTTGAAGATAAATTCCTCTTGGATTTATTCCTGATATCCCTCACATATGAAATCTCTAAGGATGTGGAAAATTCATTCCCGAAGGCCTAGGAAGAAGTCATTAATAAATCCCAACAACTAGAGCTTATCTATACCCAATCCAGGTACATTTATCATGTGCTCCCAGACGCCCCATGCCTGCAAACTTAAAAAGAGATCCCAAGCACATGTCATGTTGATGATGGATTAATTGGGACCATATCCCAAAATCAACACAGCAATAACTACCAATACCCTGGATATTCGTTCTATGGCTAAGAATTTGATGCTATGCAAAATGCACCACCATTTCAACATATAGGGTATTATCATGGTCAACCCACACCTATGTAGAATACGGTCAACAAGGTTAACCAATATCACCCCCTCAAGGAGGCTCATATTCTACCCCATAGGGAAACCAATACTCCTCTAGGAGTATGGACATGATGTCCTCTTCCCAGAATCCATACATTAACCAGGGACAAGGAAACCAATATTCTCCTTTCCTAGCACAACAACAGAATAACCCACCAATGCAAAACGATGTAAGGGTAAATCTAGTGCAACCTTCTCTCACTTCACAGCAGCAATGTAAGGAACAACTAAATTCAACTAATCCTTCAAATGTTGCTAAGAAAAAACCAAAAATTAAGCCAAAGGGAGAACCCAAGCAAGCAGAAGCAACCAACAACAACCCTTATGGGCACTGAGAAGGGGCAGACCCAACTAGAATCAAAACTAGGGAATGACCAACAATAACCCACATAAACAAGGCAAGAACACAATCCTATAGACTAATCATTCATGTGCTTTCTATGGGTAATAAAATCATTATACCCACCACTATCCTCAACTTCCTGATTTAAAAAGGATACAAGACAGTAAGGGGCAAGGAGGTCAACAAATTGCAGTGATGCAGGACTCCTTCCCCCATCAGAGAGTAATTAAAACATAGCAAAAAACTTGCCACCATCATCCCTCTGGAGGGCACCCCCATAACAATATTAATCATGATATTTTCATGACAGGAGAGGATATCCTCTTGCAAACTCATAACTGAAGTTATGAAGCTCCCTCAGAGCCCAATCTATCCACCTTGGCTACAATGATACCTACAGGTTCATTGACCATCCCTCGACCTTCTATATAATCTATGCCTAAAATGATCAAAGGACCTTTATGGCATGTAGCACACAACTCAAAAGTTTCTCATAGATACAACATAGTCGACGCCTTAGCAAAATCATTGTCAGCTATGTCAGCATTAGAATTCCTGCAAGCATGCCCAAACCAATGGAAAGCCTTACTTTCTGTTTTAGGCACAATCGACCCATCCGATTCTCGCCTAATGGTCTTCAACTTGGAAAACGCTACTCCACATCTACCATTAGTCGTTACTTTCCAAATCCCAGTCTGAGTCCAAAATATCAACATTCATCATTGCATCGTTGATGAAGGGGTTTCCACATGTATCATGTCAAAATCTGTTTGGCAGAAACTAGGATCCCCCAAACTCAAACCTTTCAACATTACGCTTAGAGCATACGGTGGGCACCCTCTGCTCCCTTTGGGTTATACCCTAGCATGCTAGTTAAGTTGGTTGGAAAAAGTGTGTTAATAGACATTAAAGTACTCGATGCCCAGTTGGATTACAACATCTTACTATGTCGAAGCTATATGTACGAGATGCTCGCAGTCGCCTCATCATTGTTCAGACTAATGATGTCCCCCCACAATGGAAAAATCATTACTATTGAACAACCCACATACTATGAGAAGGCAACCCTACCCACACCAGACAACGTACTTCCCTTAGTCTCGTCCTCCCATGAGTGGATCACTTCTTACACTAAGCTCGTCTCGATCCATTTTAAGCCATCAAAACTCCTTGGGACATTCCCAGGAGACCCTTCGGTGCTAAAAGAACCTTTCCCAAACATTGAAGCACCAATGTGCATGATGAATTCATCAAACATGACCTAAAACCCAAAATCTGTTTCAAACACCACACACCCTACAACCGTTGATTCCATGACTCTGCCTCACACCATTATGTAAACCCCCTTTTTATGTCCCCCACCCAACTTTGTCTGAAACCAATCCATGGCAACCCTTAAATTACCAAATATGGCTCTCGTGATACCAGTCTGGTATCTGGTCCCCATAACCATGTCGACTGATCTAGGACACATTCCGGTAGGTAATATCCCTATATCTTTATCTCAAGAAACCACCCCTACTCAAAACCATTCTGCATCGACACCAACTGGGGCCGACAAAAAGGCTAAACAAAATGGTAAAAGAGGAGAACTCTCAACCTACTCCAGGGCCTTGCAACCCTGTGCATTATGTGAAGAATTTGGGAATCCAACCCACATATGCCCCGAGTTAGATGAATTAAAAACCCTCATGAATGCCTCTAAAACATTGGAACCTCAACTCCACTAAAAAGAGAAAAAAAATTTGCCTTTACGTAATAAGGCATTACACACCAATCACACATGCGGCATCTGCACAGAGTACGAGAATTATACCCATCATTGCCCCGAAATTCCTCGATACTAGGATGCATTAGTTGCTGTCACACAATCTCATACCCCATTACTCTCCATAGAGGATGGTTCCAAAAATATTTTTTACATCGTAAGAGAAGAAGCCTCTTACTCATATCCTTCGTCAAGTCCATCAACCTCCCACCACGATCGGAGACAACCTCAATAAACACATGACACACCATCACCAACTTGTGCTCTATGCGATGCACTAGAACATTTAATCAACCAATGCCCTGAGTTATAGGCATTCAACCGATTATACTCAGTTCCCCACATCACCCAAACCACCAGATCAAGGCATAGGCATTACACTTGCCAGATTTGTGCTAGAAACCATCATGTGCGACATTGTCCCCATATTTCTCAATTACTTCCATTGTTAGTACTCATGCAGTGATTTATCGCAGAGAAATATGATTTGGCTGGAATAGAGATCAAACCATCAAATCATTCACCACCCACCAAGAATGAAGCATCAAGGTTTGTTTTGTGTTTGTTTGAGGAGAAACAACAGCCATCAACAAGGCAAGGTCCTTGTCATTTCATTTCCCCTCACCACCACCATTCTAGATCAGATATTCCATCTTATAACCAGGCCCTAACATCCCATACTACAAGTAACATCACTTCCCACAATATCCACCTGGTTTTCTTCAAACCGGTATGTGGAATTTGTACCGATACTACCCATGGTAATGAGGCAAGTCCTATGTTACACACATTTCAGTAGCTTAGGATTCAATGCCCGCATCCTATAGAAGAAGTTACTTTTGCCACTTTTACACTAAAAAGAACACAAGAGTTTTCACCCAGACAGCCACAACCACCCATAACTGAGATTCTGCTACCACCCAATGTTGATGTCAAGCAACATCATATACAACTTATTTCCTCATCTGTACAAACCATGATTCGTGTGGTCTGCTCATCATTTTTTAATGTCGAGATCGCAAAATCCACCTCACCAGTGGTAACACCTCTGATAGTCCAGAACCATCCGATTTTCACTTTGTCAACCTCTCTTGGTTCTATAGCCTCAACCGATGAATCATATTCTTTCTTGCCAACCAACACAACTAGGTCTACATCTCAATTTCAAGGCCTGGCACACCCCAAGTCAACCCTAGATAATATTTTTAATTCAGATGAAGATATTCTAAAAGCCATGATGAAACCTGAATGCCTTTGGGACGTCGTGCACTATTGTTCATTTTTTTACCTGAGAAAACATTTATTCCCAGCAGTGCGCAAACCCACAACATTTGCGCCATTAAAACAAAAGAGTTCCTCCCACCAGGAAAATTTGATTGGTTCAAGAATCCCATTCCAGCACCTGATGCATTTGAAGAAGGGAACATTTCTAACATTTCACCTACCATTAAGGTGAATATTTCAAACAAACCTGGCAAAACCGAAGAGATCTCCCTGGGGGGAGCATGCTCTTCGGAATAAATAAATGCGTATACATATCTATCCCAAGAATACAAACATGTTTTTTCTTGGGATTACTCAAATATGTTAGGTATCAGTCCCACCATAGTGGAACATCACCTTGAGACATGGTCGTACTCCCATCCCATCCGGAAAAAACAATGTCAATTACATCCATCTAAGGCAGCAACAATCAAACAAGAAATTGATAAACTTCACAAATATGGATTTATGTACCCAATTGCTTACACGTCTTGGGTTTCCAACCCTGTACCCATCATGAAGAAACAAGGCATCATTCATGTTTGTACTGATTTTAGGGATCTAAACAAAGAATGCCCTAAAGATAATTACCCAACCTCATTCATCGATCAATTCATTGATGATTGAGCCAATCATGAGGCCTCATGCTTCATGGATGGGTTCTCTGGGTACAACCAAATTCAGATTCACCATGTGGACTGGTACAAAATAACCTTCACCATCCCTTGGGGTACATTCACATACCAAGTTATGCCTTTCGGTCTTAAAAATGCTAGTGCCACTTTCCAGCAGTCCATGAACTACATCTTCCATGATCTAGCTCATCTCATCCTTGCATTTTTGGATGACCTCATAGTACGTTCCAAAAAACGTGTCAACCATTTAGAGGACCTCTGCCTGGTGTTTCAAAGATGTTGGAAATATAAGCTATGCTTGAACTCCCTCAAGTGTGTATTCTATGTCAACGCTGAAAGACTTCTGGGTTTCATCATTTCCCAGCAAGGGATCAGAGTTGACCCCCTCAAGGTAAAATCCATTAAAGAGGTACCTCCACCGAAAATATTAAAGAAATTACGAAGCTTGCAGAGTCAAGCCAATTTCTTACAATGCTTTGTACTTGATTATGCTACTTGTGTGCAAGGTTTCCTGCACCTCCTTCATCAAGATATCCCCTTCAGGTGGGATGATCAAGCCCAAAAATCATTCAAGGCTTTGAAAGATGCATTATATCAAGCTCCTTTTATTAGACCCCCTGACCACAACAAAGACTATACCCTGTACCTATATACATCAGAAGTAGCCATCACTGGGGTATTAGTCCAAGATGGACCAAACAAAAAGGAGCATGTAATTTATTTCGTTAGCAAGAACTTATTCGGGCCTACATCAAAGAATGGGCTAGAAGAAAAAATTGTCGTATCCCTCATACATTATGTACAAAAACTTTATCTTTACATCATCCTTTGCACTACTATCATGATAGTAGCGATCAACCCCATGAGGTACCTTCTCACTTGTCATATGATGAACCACAAATATGCTCGGTGGGTGGTTATTCTACAAGATTTCTATCTATAGTTTAACTCCCCCAAGAGAAAAAAACACTCATCCTTGCTTAATTCATCATTGACCTCCCAACAGAGACTCAAGGCTCTCCCAATAATGAATCTCTTCCTGATGAACATCTATTTTTAGTGTCCACAGATGACCCTTGGTACAATGATATCCTCCTCTTTTTACAAACTCAAAAGTTTAAACCCCAACATACTCGTGCCAATCGAAGACACATACGCCAGCAGGCTCCCTGCCACCTCCTATTAGGGGACATCCTCTATTGACGAGGCATCGTCACCATCCTACGAAGATGCCTTAACCACCAACAAGCTAAGAAATCCTTAAATGGTTGTCATAGTGGGGCTTGTGGCAACCACCTATCAGGAATGGCCCTTACCCAAAAAATCCTTTGCACTGGTTATTTTTGGCCCTCCCTTTTCCACAATTGCATCTAAGTAGTCAAATCAATGTGGGTTATGCCAATGATACGCTCATAAGGCAGAAGCACCACTTGCTCCCTTACATCCAATCATAGTGGTCGGCCCATTCTGTAAATGGGGCATTGAATTCATGACCTGTAAGCCCCCATCATCTGGAAATAAAAAATACATTATGGTCATCATAGACTATTTCACCAAATGGGAGGAAGCAATGCCCACATATAATAACACCATCAAAACTACAACACGGTTTTTCTTCAACCATGTCATAACACGGTTCAGTGTTCCCAAGGAATTGGTGTCAGAACATGGTAAACATTTTGAAAATTAAATCTTTCAAGAATTATCCCAACACCTTGGTTTCTCTCATGATTTTGCATCCCCATACTACCCCCGGTCCAACGGAAAAGTAGAAGCTACTAATAAGGTCCTTAAAACCCTGTTACGCCGTATGGTGAACACTCACAAAACCAATTGGCACCATATGGTGTTCTCTTCTCTGTGGGAATACCACATAGCAGTCAAGGCATCCACAAGATTTACACCCTTCCAACTCATATATGGCATAGAAGTAGTACTTCCCATTGAGTGTGAGATCCCCACCTTACACTCGGTCATCAAGATTTTAGTAGATGCCAAACCTTTGGAACAAAGGTTGGTACAATTAGACCTTGTCAATGAAATTTGACGGGAATCCCTTTATAATAATGAATCCCAAAAAAATAGGGTCAAAGCCTCATTCAATCGCAACACCACCCCTTGGACATTTACCGAGGGAGAGTTATTCCTCCGCTATGATGTCGCCCAGGAAGCAGTAGGACCTAAGTTTGAAACTCTTTGGAAGGGCCCATACATCATTAAACATTTCCTCCTCAAGAGAGCATACATACTTTCAAAGCCCAATGGGACCTACCTAAAGGACCTTGTCAATGGTCTCTACCTCAAAAAATTTCACCCATAAAATGCTAGAGTAGACACATATGCACCATGACTTATTTTTTTATGATGACCACCTCATCATGAATTTTCTCTAAAATAATTTTCTCATCACGTGTCAATAGATGGATCTTTTGCCAACTTAACATCACAGGTTCGCTAAAGGCACATTTCAATGCTCACAAAACCTTGATGTTGTTACCTGGGCTATATACTCTCCTAACCAGACACCTCATCTCTTAATGGACTTTGTATCAGGTTAGCCACCAACAATCAAGCAGAGTACAATGCCTTCATAGGCCTCTTGGCCGATGCCCACCACCTAGGTATCTGTAACTTGCATATATTTCTTGATTACCAGCTAGTTGTATCACAGTTAAACAGGAGCTTTCACATCCATGATTAACGCCTCTTTCAAAAATATCTACATGCACAAAGGTTAGCTAGATATTTTGATCATATCACATTTACACATATACCAAGGGATCAAAATTATATAGCTGATCACATCCCTAATCAAATCCTATACTAGCATGCATCACATCTATATCACCATCAAGATACCTAAAACATCAGTCGTAGCCATCGCCATGGTGATGCGGCACAAAACTAGTTGGTGTGCCCGCTCTAATGAAATCATCGTCCCAACAACGATATCTGCCTAGCTAGCCCAACCATCTACAAGAAACCCTCTAGTCAAGAACTCCACCTGATCCTAGGTATCACGGTAGCTCTATAACTCCACCTCAACAGTCTCCAAGCGCGTTTCTGCATCCTCAACATGCACATGTCATCACTCTGTATCCTTGCCCACTGCTACAATGCCACCCTCTCTAGAGGGACCACCAATATCAAATCGGCGTCATTGTGTCAGTCGCTCTAGACCACCCTGAGGGATAGTTGGTGGCCTCATCACCCTCAGTCTCTATGGAATAGGGGGATCCCCTACAACACCCATATGCCTCATATCATGACCTACCAAATAGGCTAGTGGTCACCCCCACAACTGGAGCATCTACAAGTAAACAAAGCATGGTGTCAACATCATCATAAATAAAATATCATAAAAATACATGAAATAACACATATGTATACAAATGTAGAAATCAAAATATATCTACTAGTCCCCAGGCATCACCCTAAGGAAGCCCCATCTTTAGATCTCCCCAAAAGTCCACTTTGTGATAAGGAAACTCCAAAATCAATTGAGGATTGCAATTAAACCAATCCTCTAGAGTGGCATTCCAGTAATGCCCCACCACACCACCCCCAGCTCTTGGCATCATAGCTCCCCAGTGGCGCATGCATGGGTCCCTGGCAAGCCCCACTGGTACTTCTAAAATCAGATGAAGCATGACCACATGCTCATATAGAATGCTGCAGAGCACACTCCCATAGTAGAAACTCCTGAGTGTCCCACACTTAACTTGCATAAGTTGCGACAGCATCCCCTGATGTAGTAATCGGGCCCAATCAAAGAAGTGCCCCGTCTGTAGCTGTTGCAATATTGCTATATGGGGCCCTGAGCATCAGTTGGGGGATGCTAACCCCACCATTCTCATAATCATAGCTAGCGCTAATCGCTTGGCTAAATCCAAAATAGCTACAATCTGAATGCAGCCCTCCTCATAGGGGTGAGGCCTACACTGATCCGCACCATCTACCTCGGCCCAATGACGAATATACACATGCCTAGTTGGCAGTAGATAAGGTAACACATCCCCATGACGTAGTGGAACAGTAAAAAAAATAGATATCGATATGAACCATTATCGGCAAATCTGGCAATCGAATGACCATCACCTAACAATCCACATCCCAACATCTAACCAAAAAAATATAGGAACATGTCCTGCGACCTCATCAATGGGTTCTAAAGGAACTTCAAGAGCCCCCACCACACTAGCAACTAGCTAGCTATAGGATTCTGGGCCATATTTGTATGCAAGTACACCCAATCCCTCTCCCTCTAAATCATCCTACCACCTAGGATACCATATGTCAAACAACAAGTATAACCCCCGCAGGTCATCTAAAAAGGGAAAAAGAGAGAAAAAACCATGAAAACCCTTGGTTTTCATAGTCGAACTCCTATAGGCCTAACAGACGTGATCTCATGCATTTGTTTTCTCAACAAATGTGCTTCTGTCAGGCCATTAAGCTGCAACATCCAAAGTACACAGAGTCACGTGCCTTTTCTTCAAACAGGCGCATGGACACATACGCGCAACCATCATATGATAACTTGGTTAAGCCATGGTGAACCCCACAAGGGTCCGTCGCAAGATTTCTCCCCTTAGACACACGTTGTGCATGTTTGAGTAGGAGTTTTGCGCAGAGTCACCGTGCAAAACCCCAAGGTTTGCGTGGTGACTGCGCAAATCCAAGTGAGTCGCCCACGTGGCCAAAAGAAATAAAACCTATAATATCATACAAGGGACCCTTGTACAACCTACCTACCCTAGAAACTACCAAATTGATGAAGGATAAGGTAAAATCTATTACGTGGCTCTCTCTACGTGTATCCTCAGTACTCTGGCTAACCGCAACGACAAGAAAATCTCATAAAGATTGCTCTAACCTCCACAACCCAGCAATGAAAATGAGTGATATTTGGGTCCCTTAGCCCTATTTATTTCCCTTTTCACCATCTATTGGGGTCCATTATAGAAGCCTGGGATATCCATTGAAAAAATTAAAAGAGACACAAGGATCAGTACCACACCAGTGTCATCATGGAATTCTTCGTTCCAGTGAATGCAAAAACTCATTTTTTGGCCTATCACACACTCAAAAATTGATGTCAGGTATTCCTCTAGTTCTTTAATTTATATCATTCATTATATGTATGTATGGAACAATTCTTTCACTTGGGGTATTCATTATGTCCATTGCAGGAACATTGCACATGAACCACTTCGACCAACACCCCGACAAGCAAATGACAGAACAGGTATCATTCTCCACTTAGCATGATAGGCTTCCTCCTAAATATTTGCATATCCTAATAGCATTTCTCCAAAATTAACCATAATGTCCATCATTTCGACCATGTTTATCACCACCTCACCTTTGCAAATCATAAACATCTGCGTCGGTCGATAGAAACTCCCCCTCATGGCTCACTTTATCTTTGTAGACCCTTCTTCACTAACAGGAGCCATGAACACTCACTCTGGCCCGAGAACCATCTCACTTAGATACCTTGAAATTTAGGCTCATTATGCTACACTCATTACACATACACCCCATTTCCCGGGCCATCTCAAGTACTTTACGACAGATTTAGATGGTTTCATCCACAACATCCTACTATTGGCCTATCATTCACCTGTATTGCATAGCCCATTTGTGTCACTTCATCCACTTCACCAACCTAACACGAAGACCAACCAATGGGTCCCCTACCCTCAACAAAAACACCACACTGCCATGTAGGTTACCGTCATTATGGTGCACCCGTCTCTGTGGCTGTACATCCAAATCACCCTCATATTCTTTTGGCAAGTGTAGCAAGATTTTAAAAATAAAAATAAATAAATAAATAAAAATTTACCCATCCACATTTTTTGTTGTTCATATATTTTACCTAAAGGTAGTCTTCAGTCACCCTTGGTCGAAGCTTACACCTCACCAACAATCACTTTCAATTTTTTACGCCTATCAAAACATACTTACACCCATCCTAGAAATCCTACCAACCCTAGGACCATCACCATCAGTAAACATGTTTTTTCTACCGCCATTTGCACATCAAGCTCCGACCTCGGGCCAATTATCCATATCCTCTTATATCGACAGCTCTTACTATCATTCTTATCTAACCCAAGTTATTACAATATGTTCACATCTCATATTGATTCTCCGACTTAGTATGTCAGGTTGTTAACGCTCCTCTCATGTCAACTTCAACAAATACATTCTAGGATAGGGTCAGTAGCTTGGATACTCCCCCCCCCCCCCCCCCCTTGAAGGGATATCCTTGGGTGGCACAATGGGAATCATTATTTCCCACTGATGTCGTCGGTCCCCTTGACATTCAGCACCAACACAAGATTTCATGTCAAGGTGGCGTCATACTTAGTTACCATTGCAGTTCTTTCATTTAGTTGACGACCCCCACAACACTAAGCACCTCATTCAATAGTGCTTACACCATGATATGGGGGAGGTAACCAAAGTAGAAGACCTATGCATATTGCATCACCATAGTCAATAGCGCTTTGCCTCTATTATGCATAGGGGAACCATATTACGCCTATTTGAATAGGAAGCGCCCTTGAGGGCATCAAGAATTATCATCATCAGCTATCATCACGTCAGCTACCACAATGTTGACTGGAGAAAGAACCAGTCTTTTTCCAACTGTAATCAATTACGATTAGTCATCATAACAAGCATGGGATATGCATGCCTCATATAGACACATTTTTATTATTGGTTTTCACTAGAGCATGGTTACCATTTATACTTAGTCAAGGGGTTTTTCTCTACTCGTCTCCACAACAAGTTATCCTCTCTCTACAAAAGTTGATAACACTCTCCATCAAAAAATAAAGCATGATGTATTTCAGCTATAAGGTTCCTCCTAACCTCATACATCAGCGGGAAACTATTAACATTAGAAAATCGTACACCTGTTAGTACAATCCACAAGACACTAAAAAGTGTATAGCATAATTCACAAGTGAACATTTTCCAACTAAATACATCTTGAAGTTCAAAAAATCAAAATTCTCATAGGGTCCAAAGTTTATAAAGCAAAAACGATTAAGGTCATGCATCTATTTCTTTGATAAACGCGTGTGTGTGGAATATCCTTCGAAAGTCACGCAGTTTTAGAAAAGGATGACTCAGCAATCCAAGACCACTCGACACACTTGGGGTCGATTCTCTAACATGAGCTCAGTGTAGTACAACTGAATTCGATTCACCTTGGAGATATGCAACCCTCAATGGAATCATATTGTCCTACTCATGTGTCATTACCATGCATGGACCAAGAGAGGGAAGAAGGATACAAAAAATTCTACATAAACAAGCCATGGGGAACCAAAATATGGTACATATTTATGCTAGCCAAATTGTTGTCCGAGCAAACCGCCATTGCATTATTGAAGCCAAAGAAGGGAAGAACACTAACATGTTGGACATATTGCTTCTAAGCAAACCATCATCTTAGTAAGAGAAGAGGAATCCACCATTGGAGAATATTCATACTTCTTTGAGAGAGAGGAGAAACTTGCAAAGAGATTGAGGAAGAGAAACCCCCTTTCTAAGGATCTTTGGGCTCCATAGCTCAAAGAATTATCTTCAAGTGTCTAAGATTCATCTATTATATTAAACCTCTACTACCAGCAATTAATAAAGGGAGATTTTTCGATTACTTTATTGATTTGTTTGCTCCATTTGAGCATTGTTTGTGTATTTACCTCTTTGTTTAGTTTATGTTTATGTATGCATTGTTTCCACTCTTCACAATGTTGTGTTTGTTTAAGTATGTCCACTAATAGCACCAATTCTGATTGTGATCCTTTATAGGGAACAATCAACTGCTAAGTAGGTGTCTTTTGGTACACTTGTGCCCCAAAAAAACTACCACACAGTATACCAATTATCTTACCTAGTTGTGCCAATCATGTTGCCTTGTAATTGAACACACATGTCAACCACATGTTCCAAAGGTCAAGACAATATATTTACTAACTTGAAATCAACATTTACCAGGACTAATAATCATGTCATAATCCATATTCAACTCGTAGTCATCATACATAATGCTCCAACTATCACCTACTTACACTCAAGTACATATCAGCTATCTCAATACATACGTGTGAGTAAAACCATCTAAAAACAAGATCATTCCTTCAAGTAATCTTACATACACATAGTCATATTATGCAATTCATAAAACATTCAGCCAACTTGCATACATACCACGTTAAATAATTCAACTAGACGACATAATCAAACACTCAAACATCAAATAGATGGCATAGTCAAACTCATACCTTAATGTCATAACTCTAACCATCTGCATAGCCAATCCAATTTAGCATGATACATATAACATCAAGATCTTAATGCAATAACCCTAATCATTAACATGCTCATCAAAAACATATAACATAATCATCAAGTTAACTATCATAAAACAACAATAGCAATGCATACAACAACAGGTTACTATCATTCATGCCTATCTGACATGTGCATATGACTACACTAACAAACTAGCATTTAAATATTGAGGGGTTTTTGCAGTGCATTATATTAGATATTAATTTTTATTTTTATTTTTGGATTCAACTGCATTAAGTCATTCATCTATGACCATTTCCATGAGAGGTAGTCATAACTAAGTAATTTTTCATGATTTTGAATAGTCCACTTAACATTCATTACATCAGGTGATGCTCACAGGGGTGAAGAAGTGGCATTGAAACTAGTGAAATGAATCACATAGTGTCAATCATCACTCACTGGGGTGAAGAAGTGGCATTGAAACTAGCGAAATGAATCACAAGCGTCAATCATCCATCCCAGATTGCCTCTGGCTCAAGTGCGCTTAACTATGGATTTTTACCCACAATGTAGCCCACTTAGCTTGCCACCTCATTTGAAAAATCTTAACAAGTATTGTGCCTCATGAACCATTCAAGTAGAGTTCTCTTCACTCTTTTAAACTTAAGTATTGAGGGGTTTTCACAGTGCATTATAATAGATATCATTTTTTTTGGGGATTCAACTACATTAAGTAAGTCATTCATCTATGACCATTTCCATGGGAGGTAGTCTTAACTAACTAATTTCTCTTTATTTTAAAGAGTCCACTTAGCACTCATTGCATCAGGTGATGCTCACAGGGGTGAAGAAGTGGGATTGAAACTAGTGAAATGAATCACATAGTGTCAATCATCACTTTCAGGGCTTGCACTTGGTAACCAGGACTTCCCAAGAGGTCAGCCATCCTAGATCGCCTCTGGCTCAAGCGCGCTTAACTATGGAGTTTTCCCCACAATCAAGCTTACTTAGCTTTCTACCCCATTTGCAAAACCTTAGCAAGTATTGTGCCTCATTTATTATACATGTAACCATAATAATAATAGAATGACAAGCATATTAGTAACCCTAATGCTTATTACAAACATTAACCAACATACCTGCATGTCCACCATACAAACCTGTATAATGATTTGCTCTTACCACGAAGTCCATTGTCGCAACTTCACTTCAATGATTTTCATTTCCTACTCTATCTTAGTCAACACATTAGTATCATAACATACCAATGGCATCATGATCACCTAATTACATAAAATGGTCTTATGCATAACAACCTTCACCATGAAAAGTCATGCATAAAAACATATAGATTCTGACATGCATAACAAAAGCATATACAACCATACACTCATGATGACACATCCCACAACGACACCATCAACCTTCACATGACAACATCACTACAACCATGATCAACACCATGCAAATGGAACAAACACTTGAACTACAAGCATAAGGAACACATATGCAACCAACATGAATGCATAACCAACACACTGCCCATATAGTCCGAGGGGTGAACCATGGTATGATACCACTCTGTGGTATCAGATATCACACAAAGAGACCTGAAACTAGACACAACCTAAGGAGAACAAAACTCTCTTTGATACCACTATGTGGTATCAGATAATTCCCAAAGAGAACATAAACCATTCTCTAATACCACTTTTTGATATTAGATATGACCCAAAGAGAGCATAACCTGCTTCAATACCACTCTATAACACCCTCCTCCCACATCTACCCAAGTAAACAGCCAACCTGGGAAAACATTGGACAAGAAGTTACTATGATATGATTCGACTCCCTATGTGTCAGTTAAGGAAGTGGAATCGGTGGAACACATCACATACATCAGCAACAGTACTTTCAGGATCCATCCCAACCACTCAGCTAACCAACCCCTGAGATCGATTGAACTTTTAGTTCATCAAACCCGTGGATGCTCCCTTGATATGGACCAGGGTGCGTCTAGGAGACTCTAGAAGCTCATATACTAAGGGAAAAGGAGCTTGCGGGGACTTTTTTCCCTAGTGTTATGCCTACGACTTCAGGATTTTTGCCAATTTTTCAAGCCCAGAACCCAGGTCACTGCCCAGAACTCGATGAAGGTGGAAGAAGCAGATCAACAATTTGATTTTCATATTTCCAAATGTTAACATGAGCACAATAGACAACTTCATTTGGTAATTGAAAATGAGAAAAAAAGAGGCATAAGCGATAGCAAATTATTCCTATGAGGATTAGGGTTCCTCATGACTTAGAAAAGTTGGAAAGATGGAATTTGCGAGAAAATTTGTTTGATTTCTGATTTGAGGATTATTGTTAGTGTAATATGGCTCATTTTCAATAGAGGATTTAGAAGCAAATTGTTTCAAAGAGATTTGAACCAAACGCCAAAACTTCTCATCCATGAAATCCCAATCAACATATTCCTCAGAAAATTCATAGCAAAGGTGAAAAAATCTATGAGCCAAATCTTTTAATAATTCATCAAGTTTCATTCTAAGCTAATTGATCCTTTTATACACATCTTGATAATTGTACCTATCAAAAGCTTCACGAAGCTCCTTGATGAGTTGTTCGAATGAATTGATAGAAGCAGTTGGTAACGTGTGGCACCAATGCTTGACATGACTTTCAAGTGTGAGGGTGAATAGTCTGGAAATAACATGTTTACAATGTATTCCATTAGATAGATGTAATTGAATAAATTAAAACATATGTCCTAATAGTGTTGCTCAACCCTACCATCAAACTTAAAATATGACAAGTTATGAATTATTTCCATGGGGATTGTAAGATTTACTCTTTTGGAAAAACATCCCGAGATTAAGATTTTGGGTGAAGCCATTTCAATATGAAAGATTCAAACTAGGCTCCATGGCTCATCTTGTCATCAAGCTTTCCTTCTAGTGCCAAATGCATTGACAGTGTTGCATACTCCACCAACACTAAGGGGTCTCCCTTGTATGAATTCCAAATTAGACCTCACACCATTTGGGAGAGGAACCCCATCTAAATACCAGCCCAACTTCCATTGTATGTGTGTTTCTCTTGGATATCGAATCGGGACATGAGTGTGAGACGAAATGCAACATGTTAGAAGAATGAAAATGAGATCATCTCTCCATTGATAGCTTGTGGAACATGATATAATAATACAACAACAACATGCCTTAAGGAAGCATCAGATAGATAGCTGAAACTGACTATGACATACACAAAGGGAAAGTGCTAGCAATCAAGTGAAAATTAGTTCATAATCAATTGCTAACATTAACATTGAATTAAGAGCAAAGATTCAAAACCAACACGCAAGTTGTATGAAAACAAATTAGTTCATAAACATGTAACAGGTGTGTAAACCACATGCATACATAATTGAAATACCAGATAGTCAATATAACAACATAGGAATGCATGGGAATCATTGCATGATAGAAAAGCTTCTCATTAATATTGTTTCCCATTTGAATACATGTATATCAAGCTCATCAAAAACTAATAGTGGGACGAGAGAAGTTCATATCATCTTCATAACATATCACTATACTCACAATCCCTCTACCTATGGGCTACCAAGAGAAAATGCTTTCAACTCCTCAAGCACAAAGCAACAATCCTATTACTAGCCTAACTTGAGTGCTAAAAGTCCATTTGCTTGAGCCATGAGGGTCCATATATAATAAAAGAGGTGACCTGTCACCTTCCAAGTGAATCTTGAGATCCCTCATGACTCTTGAGCCCCCATATGTCTCTTTATCTCCCCTAGGACTTTGACATTTCCATTATAGCTCTTGAGATTCTAAGTGCCCTTTAATGTTCCCTCTCTTGTCCTTTTCATGACTTCAATATTTATCATTTATGACATAACAATATATTTACAAAGCAATAACTGAAATTCAACTAGCTCCAGCATAGTATCTTTTTAAGAAACTTGATGACATCCTCATCATGCCCTAGGGGTCTTTAAATTTTTAACAATTATCGATGATTTGAATCATGCTTTTATGTGGTGTTTAGATATAGATATCCAATCACTATTTTGTCATGTTAAACCTGCAGACATAGAAACAATAATTAAGATATAAGATAAGCAATCTTTATTATAATAAGATAAACAATCATAGAATAAATCAGTAATAATAAATATTGAAATATTAAGGTTGATCAATTGATTATATTCCTATAACCCTAGTCTTGTTTCACTATGAATTTTGTCTTCTTATCCTTTTCCGCACATCTCTTTTAACATATTTGGTGAAACACTCCTTAGCTCTTCGGTCACAATACCTCATTATCTTTTCTCACAAATTACCAAATGTTCCTTTGTATTCTGAGTGCGATTTGATGCCTTGATCTCATTTAACTTCAATGTATGTGCATGGTTTTCTTTACCACAGGGTTTCCAAATCCTTTGCAACACACTTTGCTAAGTTCTCAAAAGTGGTGTGCAATAAGCAAAAGAACCCATTGGAAAGTTCCGTAGGGTTTCCCAATCCTTTGCAGCACACTTTGCTAAGTTCTCAAAAGTGGTGCTCAATAGGCAAAAGAACCCATCGCAACTTTCCAACATTATTATTATAGTGCATTGAATTGACATTTTATTGGAGCACGAATGGTATTGATAATACACTATTTTTTAAACGCAGTTTCCAATTTCTTGCACATTGACACATAAGACTTTGTATCGTTGACCTCTCAACATGTTGCAAGCAGTGTTCAAATTTGAAGACATCACAGCCCTTTCGAAGCCCTCTAACACGTCAGAGAAGTGGTTAGCGAAATTTACAAGTCAAAAGAAAATTAAATTTTGATTTTTACAAGTTTAAAAAAAAAAATTATAAAATTCGACATGAAGGGCTACATGTTCGTAGGACATTTCAAAAAATTCCAGTTCTATGACTGATGTAACACTCTAAAGTCTGCAAGAGGTTTTGGTAACATTCAATAAAGTGCAATGGGACGTAATGGAGGTTTTTCATCCATTCCCAGGGCATCAACGATAATGGCAGCACTAATAGAGTTAGAAGTCATGATATGAGGTTTATGTTCGCATTCGTTGATAACAAAGGTTTCTTTCTGCATTCATTGATAACATAGGAGAAGTAGCTATGTATTGGTATCCATGAATACGACATATTTTGAAGGTATCGGAGATTTAGAAGAAACAAATGACAAAAGATAGAATTAAAAATAACTGGGGTAGATTATTATGAGCCTGTGAATCTTAGTTGCATTGATTTTTCCAATCCCAACCTTATAGCGAGTGCAACACAAGTTCGCAAGGTATTTTTAACTCTCATTTTTAATTTTCAACTTTCATTTCCCTTGCCTTTCATTCAGTTCATTGATTTAGGCTGAACTGATTAAAATTATTATGTATGGAATGGTTGATTGATCTTTATATTGTCATGTGTAGACTCTAGATTTTTTTTTATCGTCCATCATGCCATCAATGAAGATTTTTTGGACTAATTCTTCGAGCAAAGTCAACGACTTTTTTCCCTTCCTAAGGAGGAAACGATGAAATTGCTGCGGAATGAGAACCATCAAGGTTACACTCTGTATCAAGCATAATATCTTAATCTTTCCAATCAACCCGAAGGTTTGATGTGGATTTGTTTCTCCTTATATTTACTTATGTTTGTAATTACATCTTGCTCTGCTCAACTCTGAAAAATCAATCCATTGAAGTATTTCACTTCATATTTTTCATATATTTGTTTTTCCAGGGGATTGGAAAGGGAGTTATAAAGCTTCTGAAGCGTCGATAAAGGCAAGTGATTTCATGGTCCCAATCAATGGAATTCAATAAGGTTCAACATTTGAAATGATATTTTTCATATTTGTCTAATGCTTAAAATTAATTAAAGTGACAGTATTGACATTTTTACATCATAACCACATGCTACATTTTTTGTGGTATCTCCATTTTCCTTAATTTGTAAAATTTTATTCTTTCTTGTCAACCCACTATTAGCACAAGATTGTTCAATTATGAGATTACCCCATTAGATGGTGATAACTACGCTTACTAATTCACAAACCTTTTTTTTCATCTTGTAAATAACTACTACCATCTACTACATCTTCGAGGATGCCAAATATATTCGAGTACTAATCATGCCGAATATATTCGAGTATTGATCATCCTACTGCTATGAAAACATCTTCCATACTACCTTTATAAGGACATATTCATGACATTACTTTGATGTTCCACATAGATATCTTGACATAGCATAATAAGGATGATAGGGTTCTTTACATTTTCCATGAAGACATCATTACTTTGAAACTCTGATGTTCGACATGGAAATCTTGAGATAACATAATAAGACCGATAGGGTTCTTTATTTAGGGTTTCTTTTTAGAAAACATCGGTATATAGAGAGAGTAATCTCTTTATTAATTTGAATTCTTATTTTATAGGAATAAATTAATACATTCTCATTTTATAGTAATAAATGAATAATTTTTCATTTTATAGTAATAAATGAAATAAATTAGTTAAAGATGTAATTTTACTGTGTTTAAAAATAGATTAAAGTGATAATATTGACATTTTTACATCATAACCACATTTCTATTGTATCTTCATTTTCTTTCCTAATTTGTAAAATTTTCTTTCTTTCTTGTCAACTAACCATTCAGACAAGATTGTTCAATTATGAAATTACCCATTAGATGGTGGTAACTATGCTTAGTGATTCTAACGTTTTTTATATTCTTGTAAATAAATACTACCATCTCTTTTTCTTTCCTAATTTGCAAAATTTTCTTTTTTCTTGTCAACCAACCATTCAGACTTATGAAATTACCCATTAGATGGTGGTAACTACACTTGGTGATTCTAACGTTTTTTATATTCTTGTAAATAAATACTACCATCTCTTTTCTATTTTTAGATGATTCCGTGACTGACAACCATAGTTCTTACAAAATCCTAGCATTGCTACCATTTGAACTTACTGTAATCAAGATTACTATTAAGCCTATCATTTGTAAAATCAAACTTTATTTATAACCCTGTATTTCTTCTCTTATCTTAAAAATCCTTTTTCTTTATTAACTTTCTAGTTTTTGAAAACATAGAAATTAATGCTATAAAAAAAATTGAGAAATAATAAGTGTGCTTCCCATAAAATTATGTAGAGTTTTGAACCAGGGAGAAGTGTTAAAATGAAACTCTAGGGCTCTATTAATAACCACACTCTGCCTACAAGGCTACAACTTAATTTTCTTTTTCCAGATGGTCTTCCCAAAAGATATAGAATGCCAATAGCTATCCATACAACTGCTATTGTGTCTCCCGCTTCATTATCTCCATTCGCCATCTAGGAAATAAATTGTGCATGTGGGTTTCCATGTAGCTACTGCTATGAAGGGTTTTTAAGGAGATGATGAAATCATAGAAAAATTAAAGGACATTGTTAATAAAAAGAAACCATATTATTAGAAAAAGACATCAACAAAAAGTAAGTGCATTATTAGAAAAAGATATCAACCAAACTTGAATTCGTTGTAAGGACCAAATTTGAAAACCATTCTTAAACAGAAAAAAACGACCAACCAAGCCATACAATAACAACACTGCGGATGTGTATTACATATTACAATATTTCCCTATTGGATATGGACAATTTTCCTTTTAATTACATAAATTTTTGAACCTATAAAACTTGAAGTACTTAATGGAGATGAAAGTCTATTGATAGTGTTCTTTGATTGAACAATGTTAAGAGAAAAATTCAATTCCCTTGGTTGTGAAGGAATATATATATATATATATATATATATTATATATATATATATAATAATGGTTGCTTTAAATTGTTTTCAAGCTTAACAAAACATACTGTATAATTAGAAACAAATGAAAAACTAAAAAAAAAAAAATTGTGCAAATAGTTTTATATTTTCAATGATGTAAATTCAAATACTTTTGAATATTATTTAATGAATAGAAGGAAAACTATGTTTACTTTTTTTTAATAGAATTTAAGAAAAATGTTTGCCTATTTACTAAATTCTATTGAGATTTTATAGTGTTTTAATGTAGCCAATTTTTAAATTTTAAAGATTTAGAAGGACACCATTCCATTTTGGCATTTTTTTAATAGAGTTTATTTAATATACACTTGTTAATAGAAGTACAATTTTTTTTATAACTTTTCATCTTTGAGAGTTAGATAAATATACGCCTTTCCAAATAAAATTAAGACCTGCCCTTCAAATTTCATCACTGGTTGCAAGCTTGAGTGCACATTGCATGCCGAGTTTGGGTTGTCTGAGTTATTTTGTGTTGACTCCTGCATGTTTGCTTGCAAGAAAAATTTAGCGCATGGCTCATATATCTATTCCAAAGTATTGCTTCTTATCGCATGTCTCAACGATTACTTGCCAACGTTGGCATAGCTTATAGCCTCACTTAGTACCATGTGTAGCGTCTGCGCGTTGTGTGTATGCTTGACAAGGTCAGCATCTGTCCAATTTTTTGTTATGCATTATTGTTGCATGTAGACTCTGCCATTACAATACGTCTTATTTATTGTATTAAGTTTCTCCCAGCGCGTGTAATATCTCTTGCCCTTTGTCTTTTCTTTTCATCGTAACGCACTTGATGACAACCTCATCGTTTTCATTATATTCACCTAGGCTTTGCTTGAGTCACCTTCCCAACGTGCTATGAAAAATATTACTGGTGTTATCCTTTAACGCTGCCTTTACAAAGCCTTTTGTAACGCAAAGTGTTATGATCCTTCGTGGTAGTGTGTTTTTCTTTTAAAGGCACTTATATGCAATGTATATCCTCTGCACAGTTTTATTTCTTCTATAGTGACGTTGGGTTCGATCCATCCTTGCGCGCGCAACCTCTTTCTGTGACCTGTGTTTTATTAATTATATTGTTAAGAATGGTAGAGCGTGCTTGTGTAATTTTGTCACCACTTAGGCTTATTTTGTGTTTGCATCTATTTGAATAATGTTGCTCATCACGACAACTATGTGCCACAAATGGCATTGACACATATGTCTCACAATAGCGTTGCACGGTGCTATAGCTCGAAGCCACCCCTTTTTTGCAGCCATGTGCCAGCGCATGGATTTGCTTTAATGTATATTCTTTTAAGTGTTCACCTTCGTCGCACTAATCACACTTTGTGACATGCGCTTGCCACTATGTAGCCTTTGCATATTCCATATGTTGAATCTCCATGCTACATAAAAGGCTTTGAATGGTCATTGCCTTGATATAATTTGAGCACTGTTAATATATCGCTGTACCACCATGTCATTTGCTATAACCTCGAGCGCATGGACACTAATCGCGTCCCTTAATAATTCTTCATTACAAATTTTGTTATCATTCACTGGACTATTGTTATCTAATGCACATATCATGGTGTATTATTCCCACGGAAGCCCTTTAAATGTAACCTTATAATGAATTCTAGCGCTGCCTTTGTGTGCATTATTTAATGCATTCATTGCTATCATCATTTGCATGATTCACTTTTGAATGGAATTGTGTTCGTTTCCATATTATGCTCAGCCTCTCAAATCCTTGCTACCATTGTACAGCTGCCAACGATCTCTCGGTGGTGTTTATTGAACCCGAGCGTGGTGACAATTGTTGCCTCCCCATTAGCCATTGAAATGTAATTCCCATTTCTTACATGATTTATTTCGTTGGGAATTGGTATCCAATTTCTCATATGTTTGATGAAACTCACTGCCCAAAGATTTCGAAAAGAAGTAGAGTTGCTGCCCTTCCACCCCCTGTGCACTATGGCTTTGTCCAAATGCTCCCTTTGATGAGGACATGAACTAGACGAGGACATGAACTAGAGTTATGATAACACTTATGCTTTTACCCTTGCACATGTTACCCTTGAGGATATTGAGTTGACCAATCAATGAATACAATACTTTGCGCCAATAACTCACACATATAAATATATGTTCTTTTGCGCATTTGTATATGCAACGTTACATTATAGATATAATTACTCCCAACCTTGCATATTAACCAATAATAAAAGATTAGTCAACTTGCACTACATAAAGTATTTTTTGTCATTTAGATACTCAAGCCTCGGATACGTAATAATGATCAAGAATGGATACATTAATTCCAATTGAATTGAATTGATATCTTAATAGAATATGCACACTCCCTAATGCTTTTTGAAATAATAATATTCCATGCATTTAGTAATAATAATATTCCATGCATTTAGTGAAGTCATGAACAAGACCTTTTTCTTTAAGGAATTTTGACAGTGAATACATGAATGAGCTTGAAATTGGCAATGATATGTGTTGTAATTCTTAACTCGATAATGCAATGATATAACGCAAGTGTCATAGAATGTTTGTGAAAATGCATTCTAGAGATTAAGGTTTTAATTGAACATGGTTGACGCAATGGTTTCAAAAATGCATAAGCATCATGACAGTTTCATAAACCCTAATGGGTTCGAAAGGATGAAGGCCAAGGTAGAGTGTGGCTATCAACAAGAGACACCTACCTAATAGTTGGGATGCATCTCATTGGGAAATTAAGCTTGTGAATACATGAGACTATCTCATTTTAAGATAATGATAATCAAAACTTAATACATTTAATAGAATAGTAATCAAGATGAAGAATATAGGATAAGAAATATGCATCAACTTGAGATGGAAAGGAGGGGACCCAAAATGGAGATATTCCCAAAAAAAAAATTGGTGGTGTTGTAGTGGCTAAACACTAGTAAATGCAACAATCCCTCTTATGTGATCTATTTTTTCTTGGTTTGTAGGAAACAAGTAAATTGTTAACATATGGTTCAATGGAATAATGGCAAAAGAAATGTTGGGAAGCCACCAAGAGACTTTTCCTTTACTATATTGGACGGAGAGACAAAATATTAAAACTTAGTAGGTATCTCCACTTGGGATGAAGAAATGGGACATTGAAAAAATTGGAATATAGAGCTTCCCATACACTAGATGCAAAATTTAAAGTATTGGTTCCTCTTTGCTTTGAAAAGTTGTGCACCCTATCCTATATCAAAGAACTTAGGGAAACAATAGTGTTTAGTAGTGATATATGTATTTGATACAAGATCAGGCATTACCTCTAAATTCATAATCTAGAAGACAATTTGGCATGCAAAGGGTTTACCAAAGGTCAATATTTTATTCTAGACCTTCATTCAAAAAATATACTAACACTTAAAATATCCAAAAGCGTGGTATCCAAGGCCCATTGAGATGTGCATTGGATCAAGTAGATATGGAATCAATTCACCATATCTTTCTTGAGAGTGAATTCACATTGATGCTTAGAAAGTGATAACTGAAGGACTAAATAGTAGAATGAGCATGCCTAATTCTTGGAAATAAATTATCAAATTATGGAATAGATCATATAAAAGTACATTCTCAAGCATAAGCCATTATTTAGAAGAATTTGGCCAAAACTACCAAAAATTCCTATGCTAGAAAATTTGGCTAACATTTAAGACTGTAATATTTCACCAAGAGTTGAATATTTAATCCTTGGTAGCAACAAAAGCCAAGACTACGTTAGCAAAAAACATCTTCTCCAAAGGCAATGATCTCAATATACATTAGTATTTAAATCTATATGAATAAGAATGTTTGGTTAGTTATCGATAACTATCTGAGGGAAAAAAAAATGTCCAAATAAATAGCCAGACTTATATGTTGGTAGATTTGACTGAGTATCTCTAATTTTGTAAATCATAATACATGTTAGTATTCTTATCTCTTGTTTTTTATGGTTCCTCAAAGGGGAATCCTAGGGTGGTAGATGTGTGAGTCGGGAGAGGGGTTATCATTGGCCCTAGAGGGACAACTAAAGCTTGTTTTTCCTAGGGACTAGATATCACTTTAAAGCAAAGGAATACTCATTATGGCAAGGAATCAACATTGCCAAAGGCATAGGTGTGCAATCATTTAATGTGATCAAAGACTCCAAGATGCTTATCAATCATATAGTCAAAAAACTTTTCTTGGAGAAAATATTTTATCCTCAATCATAGGCTAAAGTAGACAAATAGGAGGCTTCTTCTCCCATATAAATTATTATCCTATTCTTTAAGAACACAACAAAGAAGTAAATAAGTGGGAAGAATCAAGATAAAATCAAAAGGATGGGGATCTTATGGTTAACCATTATTTCATCTCACCAATTAATCCCTTAATTACTAATTGGCACATCAACATATTTGAGTGCGGTATATGGGCATGTAGCAAGTACCAACAAACTTATCAACATTCACAAGGCATGCTATCCTAATTAGTTCTTTAAATGATTCAACTTCAATGCAAAGAGACCAAACATCTCCACTCACATGTTCTCAAATTTGTTCTCACGTTATTTTGTTCTACTGTCCATTATATCCTAGGCTCATTATGGGATACTAGAATTAAGTTTGGATAGGTGTTAGGAACTTTGAAATTCTCCAAACTAGGTCATTCCTATCAAACTAATTCTACTCTTTAGTTTGTCACAAGGTGCTAGGGATTTTCTAGGTGAAATTCCTACATGATGGATCACCAATCTACCTCAAGATATTCTCGAGCATGGAATCCATGGAAAATACTAGTGTGCTGAATTTTTCGCCATATATTCATTGAATTGTAACATTGGGTGGTTTCTTCTATTTAACCTCCAAGAATATAGTAGAATTTAGAGCTCTTTGTAGTGGAGGAATATGACATTTTATGTTGGCAAGGCTTGTTATTTCTTCAAAGAACCTAATCTTTTAATAAGGCATTGTAATTGATTTGAGGAATATACAAGAGATACACTAAGTTTTGAGAAGCCGAGAAGAGAATATTTACTATAATAAGTCTTCACTCTTCAATTTGGCTACAAGAATATATGGTCTTAAAAATCAAATTGGAATATGGGTAGAAAAAATTATGGGGTCTCTAGTGGCATTAAAGAGGTAGCTAGCAATTGTAGAAGTTGAATGAAACATTCTTTAGCATTTAATACTCAATCTTCACAGGGTTGATTATATTATGGATTCAAACCTAAGAACTTTGGCTATATCTTTCATAACAAGGTTAAAAAAGGAAGGATATGTGCATGAATTCAAAATGGAAGTAGTGAGCTAGGAAGGAGAACCAACAAATACATGTTCAGGGATGCTACTTAGTTGTTATGCTCAAGGTTGATTTAAATGTGTTTTAGGACTTTAAAAATTATAGGCATTTACTACATAATATATAACATTAAAAGAACTAGGTAATTTACATAAGGATCAGGCCATTCTCTATTTTTGGTTTGTAATAGGACCTTGTATACATTGTGAAACTACTATTTTGTTTCTACACAAACTAAACCATGATGTAGTTTTTGTTGTAGACTTTTACTAATACAATTTACCCAATAAATATTAAAAAAATGATAAGTTTAGTGCAATTTCTTTTATTTGAATTAAGAAATAAAAAACATTTATTATCACCACACAACTATGTATTGTTGAGAACTATAGCTCAAATAGGAACTTCCACATATGTTTAGTGTGAATATGAGAGAAGTAATTCATGATATTTTTGAAAAAAAAACTTTCAAAAGTAATTTTAATTTTGGAAAAATCATTCTATTTTGTGATTCAAATTAGTAAAAAAGTGAAAATCTTATTTTTGCAATTCAAAATGAAATTGTACTTAGACTAGGAGTAATCTCAAAAATAGATCAAGGTGGAAGCATCAACAAAGAATCCTCCCAATATCCAACTTAGCTGATAAATTGTGATGGGGTTACATACCAAACAGTTTCATTTCCATCCATGAGGCCTATAGCCTAGAGGTGGGTTTCAAAGAATTTCCAAAACTTCCATTTGCAATTGCACCTAGAAGTAAAATATATGGCCAAAAGTTTCCATATTCCTACAAATCCTAGTTTAATGGAAAAAAATTCATTAGAGAAATTTTGAGGCCTAAAATGGGCCTCCTAAGGAATATTATAAAATAATAGTGGAAATAATAAAGAGATTACATTACCTCATCATGTTTTGGATGGAAAAAAGAAAAAACTATTTTTTCAACTCGTATTTTCAACTTATCTCCCTATATTTTACTCAAATTTCGAGCAGGAGCACTCATTGGATGTGGAATTTAATTTTTCATATAAGGAGTACCCATGTTGCATATTTTTAATGGACCCTATTACACGAAAAATGTGAAATACATGAAAAAAACATGAATTCTAGATCCTTTCATGTATTTCACGTTTTTTCAAGTATTTCACGTTTTTTCATGTATTTCATATTTTTCGTGTAGTAGGGTTCATCGAAAATATTGAACATGGGTACTCCTTGGATTCGAAATTGAATTATGTGTCCAAGGAGTTCTCCCGCTCGAAATTTAAGTAAAATCATAGGAAATAAGTGGAAAAAGTAGTTTTTTTATTTTTTTATTTTTTATATTTTTACCTTTTTACTCAAAAAATGGTGAATCATCCTCCATGGTTGACATCATGATATTGAATCCTATTGGTTCCTATAAAGTTTATTCTTGTTGTACATTTTTTATTTTAGACACATTTTTTACATCAAAATTTCTCCAATGAACCTGGGACAACATTCATAAACGTAAGCATATGAAGCCCTCCCACTACTCTTTGTGCCTTTACAAATTTGAAAATTTGTAACACCTCTTCAATAGTTTCCCTTATTCTAATCATCTATGGAGTGATCTAAAAGCTAGCATGACGAGATCATACCATGATCTATCTAGTATCCCTCACACCATTAACAATTGGATGGCTCATGCTTTTGATAATCCTATCTTGAACTACATGTGGACTCTCCTTCTAGGCCTACTCCTTTAGAGATATTTTGAAAGAGAGGAATCACCCCATATTCAAGAATTGTTCTCTCCTGTTGAAATTTTATGGAAAGCTAGAATTTATGATATTGAAAATTACTTGTGAAGATGTTATTATTATTTTGAATTTCCTTTATTCTTCCTCAACCAAATATACTTTTGGATTTTAGAGATCTGTGGTTTGTGCTTTTTGAGTCTTTGATCGGAGAATCCACAGTAAGGGAGTTTTTACACCAACGTTTCGAATCCCAAATGGGATCCATCATCAGGGTTAAGAGAAAGATGATAAAAGAAGAGCAAGAATGAGGAGATAAATACTCATGGGGAATGAATATTGAAGGAACAGCACAGGCCGACAAGAGGGATTAATAAAGAAACCTAAAAATAAACTAAAATTTTTCATTTATTAATACCCTTATATTTTTCAATTTAATAAATTAATAACATTTAATTAATATCTAATAATTTTGCAATAAAATTTTTATAAATTAATAACAATTAATTAAAATCTTATAATCTTGCATTAATTTTTATAAATAATAACATATACTTAAATATATTATATTAATATTAATATCATAAACCTAATATCTAAATAACATTAATATTTATATAACCTAATATTTATAAAGCTTAATCTATATAACTTATTATTATATAACATAAAACCTATATTAATATTAATATCTATAAAGTTTAATATAAATAATAATATTAATAATAGTATTAATATATAATTTATATTAAGTCTTATATATATAATAGTATTAATATATAATATATATAATATTATATAGAATTAATATATATATATATTATCTTAATACTATAAGACTTAATATATAATATAGAATTAAAAATAGATCTAATAAATTAATACCTATTGGACCTAATAAATAAAATAGAATTAATATATAATATGATAATAAATCTTAAAATCTATAAAACATTAAAATATTGATTAAAAAACCTAATGACTATAGAATTTAATATATAATTAAAACTACTCTATAAGTTTTTATACTATATAACTAAAGGAATAAATTAATATTAAAATCTAAAAGCTAAAAACTTAATCAATAAGATCCACACACCCAGGCTATATTCTAATATCTAGACCATAATCTATATAACCTAGTAAATATAAATATAACCTAAATTATGTTATAAATTCTAAATTAAAATCTAAATCCTACCTTAATGTCTAATATGAAATAAAATCTGAGAATGAAAAGGGAAGGGGAAGGAAAAACTGACCTGCTTAACAACTTACCTGGGGTTGGGTTGACGCTTCTTGATCTCACTGATCAGGGGAAGCCAGCTTCCGCTAATCTCCAAACCGCTGTCTCTATTTAGGTTGCAAGGATGCTTCAAGATTTCGAGGGCTTCTCTGATTTTCCGTCTCTGTTGCTGCTCTTCTCTTGCGATAATTGAAGCGTTTTCTAAGAAAAATAGAAATTACAATGCACAAGAGACAAGAGACACCATAAATTAGGCCAGTGGCTAGGGAAAAACCCAGAAGGGAAAACCCAACAATCCTTTCCTTATAGATTCATTTTCAAAGAGATAGAGATATCCAAGTCAATCTGACTAGTAAACAATTGATTTCCCAGATACCAAGTTATCCCTCCACTAATAGCCCAAACTCTGCCACAACTTTGTCCACAATATACTCAATAAGTCTAATCACCAGATGCCACATGCCTATCCTTAGATACCACATCCCATAGAGGTATAGTTCCTCAAAATCTTGCATAACCATAGAAGAATGTAGTACCATAGATAGCTCGACTACCATAGAAGAATAGTGTCACAAAAAGCTCAGATACCACAGAAGTAAAATGTCACAAAAAGGTTGAATACCATAGAAGTATATGCCTTAGGAAGCTCACTTTGTTTTGAAGAATAGTACCTTAGTAAGCTCGCAAATTTTCCTATGAAGAGATGATGGGAATGTGTGTCAAATGGTGGAGTAATAATGCTAATTTATATTGGTTTCCATGTCTAAAAATGTGTCTCTAAAGGCTAAGCCAATTTGCCATCTAGAGGGTTGACTTGGTAGTTGGGATTGGACCAAAAGAAACATAAAAATTCAAATTTTCTTTGCTTTTAAATGTCCAAATGGGACATGAAAAAAAAAATTCCTTTTGTCTCAAATAAATTCTTTTTGACACTTCAACAAATCATAATTATGAAAATCAAATAGGTTGCAATTTCAACACTCTCTCTTAACTAGGAGGTATTCATAATGACTCATTGGGATATTCTCAATTTTAAATATTTTATAAGAAAGTATCCAGAATGATAAGTATTTTTATAAACATCATCATGACCAACAATGTCAAAGTACCAAGGCCTTGTCAAGTAAGCTTTATCTCTCTACTAGATAAGAGCATAATTTTGGACACATTCAAAAGGACAACACCGCACAACCACCTCTCCAAGGCACATATTCCACCTATGTTCCTCAGAGTATGTCCTCCATTGGACCATTTCCTAATTCGGTGTGATAGTACTTAACTTAGGGATGTCAGTCCTAATCAGTGACAATACTTGACACAAGGAAATGTCAATCCACCAAACCATTCTTGAACTGGGTCAATGTACTTGACTTCAGGTGTTAATCCTAATAGGTCATAGTACATGACACAATAAAGTCATTCCATGATTCTTATACAATCCATCATTCCCCATATCTGGGTCCATGTACTTGACTTATGGTATTAATCTTAATCAGTCACAATACGACACAAAGAGAAACTAGGTTTCATCCTCACTCACTCTTAATCTAGGAGGTGTTATCCATAAGCCCAAGCTTATATCAGAAATACTCAATATTTTCTTTCATTGGCTACATGGTTATCTTTGGATACCTATTGTAGCTTCTCGACACCCATCAACTCCATATCTCGAATAGTGATACATCATCATAAAGTTCTTCGACCTTCCATGAAAAAATGGGTTTAATTGGAAATATTCATAAAGTATCATGATCGAATCTAGCACAACAAAAAATGGTCCATGGTGCCAAACTACTTCAACTGCATAAGTTTCCATATATTCCATCTCCACAGTGCAACAAAATCCTACTTCCTTCTCTTCCAAGAAACCATAGTGAATCCCAAGCATAAACAACCACTAGTAATATTATTTTCACAACAACATTGTCATCCTAGTAATTGAATCAAAGACATCGGAGAATTAATTAGATTCCATCATGCAAATTCTAGGAGGATCTTGATCACATGCTTCCCTTGACCAAGGAATTTTTTTCCATGTTTCTGCCAAACCTCAAGCCCCAATTAATAGTGTATCAATCCAATTTTCTTCATGTCAAATTCTACTTCCAACTCCTTCTGAAGGAAATACATTTTCCTCTAGAACAAGTCATTTAATCAAACCTAAAGTACGATATATTCTTTAATCAAGAGGCTCATTTTTCATTCTTCTAAATGAGGCAATTATCTTAACATTATCTTGTTCCCCTTACTAGGAGAACCTTCTTAATTTTTTCTTCCATGTTTCCATTTGATGCATGCTATATTTTAACTTCTCTAATACATACTTCAAACTTCTTGCTCTTTCTATACTCATGTCTTCTATAATTATGGAAATTCCTCATGCTTTTTCTATATTCTTCCATTTCTTTCATCTTGCTACCAAAGCCTAGGCATCCTTTATCATCAATCTACAATCCTTACTAGCACGTCATGGAAGAACAAATACAATTAATAAAAGTACATAGACAAGGGACAATCCAAAGAGAAAGACAATAATAATAGTAGTAGTCAAAGACAAAAGTCAACTCCCTCTTACTCTTGGAATCCTTCCATTTATCTTGCAACTTCATCATCATTATCCTCAGTACCAGTATGAGGGTTTATCTGTCATTCCCAAGGGTTAGGGCTTCTTCTTTCAGTGGAAACGATAAGTCCTAGGGCTTTGTCCCTACGTTTTTTTGTTCAAACCTTTGCTAGGGTTTACAAACCATAGATGCTTTAATATTCAAAATCCTCAAGACCTACCATCTTCCATATTTGCAAGTTCTACAAGTATGCTTATGTGCTTTCTCATTATTCCAGCAACAAACTTTTGTTTGAAGAATTTAAGGAGTAATACTCCAACCTTACTTATATTTGAATTATACCTTTAAGTACGGTATCAAATTTAAGATTTCTTCAGGCTACTTCAAAGAGATATTTCAATGTCTTTTGTCTTGGTTCTTGGGTTTAGCTCAGATCACAAAATTTGTATATTCATTGTTCATAAATATATTACAGGGAGGAGGCTCAATCTCTGCATAAACATCATACCTTTCCTTAGACTTCAGATAGCAATTATAGACCTCGGATAGTCACTATTCCATAAACTTAGCTTGTAACATAATGTCGCTCGGATTTGTTTACATTATATACCATAGAGATGATAAAAAATTTCATTGTTTTTAAATAGTAATATAGCTCAGACCTTGATCCATAGAGAGAAGAGACATGAATTATTTCAGATGAATGAACTATACCACAATTTTATTACCATTCGGATCATCTTTATGCACTAAGAAATACCACGGGGTCATAGAAATACCATATGGATATAATTTGGATTTGTTTCATGGATAGGTTAGAACTTCAATTTGGATTACTAATCCTTTGATTACAGAGATATTTCCAACCATAGAGACATTTAGATTTTGGTCTACCACAAGAATTCGGCCCTTTTCACACAAGAATCATTATGTAGACTTGGTTTCAATTATATAGGCAGATTCATCTTCCTTTATTACTTGATTGATGTCTTGTTCTTCTTCAAAAATGATAGAGACTTGAACTATGCCATTGGTTCAGACCATGCACAAACTTTGTAGCCTAGACTTGTGTAATAGGCCTGGTCAAAATTCAATGTAATAAAGTTAATAAAGGAAAAATAATAACCAAGGTCATGGGACATGTATTCCAAGATGAATGTTGGGCAAAACATCCTGGTGTGGGTGTACATTTTGTTGATTATAGAAAAGGAAATTGGAAAAGGCTTTGGAAAGGCATGTGGCATTAATTAGAATTTTAATTATGAAAATAATGTAATTTAGGAGAAAAGGAAGGTGAAAGGTCATAGGTTGCATGTGAGGAGGAAAATGAAGGAAAATAATGGAAAATTGAAGAAAATAGAGACCTCATTAATAAAAAAGCTTATGAGGATCAGTTCACAACCTTTTTGTCAGTTCAGTTTTGGAGATCTCTCTCTATTCTCTCTCTCTCTCTCACTCTTGGATACCTAGATTTTTCTTGGACCACTTCAACTTTGGATCGAGGAAAGCAAAGAAGGTAAAGAGGAAGTAAGGATCAAGCAAGGAAGAGCAGGACCAAGTAGCTACAACGAGATTATTTGCAAGTATCGATTTTCATGTGTGATTTCCTTACTAGATTTGGCATGCATGGTACATGAATGTGTTTATTTAGTTCTCTTGCTATCATTTCCATGGGTTTTGCCAAGTGTGATAGTGTTCTTCAACCTTTCCTTGCCATTTCTGGATATTCGTGTTGTGATGGGTTCTCTCGTATTTGGTTGAGTTGAATTTCCGGATGGTTTCGAAATTGAGTGAGGTGGCCTCTCAAAGAAAGAACACTTGGCCTAGGAACCATTGAACTAAACTGGGATTGCAGTAAAGTTGGATTTTTTGTGCCTCAGTGGGCCTAGGAATACTCGACTGGCTAATGGCAGGATATACCATAAATCCTAGAGGTGTGTGTCCTCAGTCAGATCTAGGAATCCTTAATCGGTGAATGACAGGATATACGGTAAAGGCTAGATGGTGGAGTCTTGATTAGGCCTAGGAATGATAGATTGTTGTATGGAAGGATATATGGTAAAGCCTAGAGACTAGCAAAAAGGAAAAGTACTCACCGTGTAAGTGGAGAAATCTAATGGCATCCATGCTTGTTTAAGGCCTAATGATCCGTTGGGGATTGTCATAAAGTCTGAGGAAACCTAGTTTGGTTTGGTTTTGAGTCCCACGTTCATGCTTGGAATATGGCTTGGGGGTGATTAGCTGAAAGAAAGATTTGGTTCAGCCAATCCATAGTCAAGTGGTTTGTGGAAGTCCCATACCTAGTTAGATTTTGCATTCATTAACAAGAGCTCTTTCTCCTTCGTATTTCATGTGTAAATGTATTGGTTTATATGAGACTAATATGGTTGTTATATCCTTTTTATTTCTATTAGTTATATGATGGTCATGAGTATGTTTTATGACATACTTGATGTATGGTGTAACAACCCTGGTGAAAATTCCATGTAATAAAAATTAATAAAAGGAAAAATGATAACCAAGGTTGATGGGAAACGTATTCCAAGCTGAATGTTGGGCAAGATATCCTATTGTGGGTGTTCATTTCAATTAATATGGCTAAAGAAATTGGCTAAGGCAATGGCTAAGGCTTTGGAAAGGCAAAATGACATTTTTGGCTCATTTATTTATGAAAATAATGGAAATTAGGAGAAAAGGTAGGTGAAAGGTCGCAGGTTGCATGTGAGGAGGAAAATGAAGGAAAATAATGGAAAATGAAGAAACTAGAGACCTCATTAATAAAAATGCTTCTGAGGATTAGTACATGGACTTTGGTCAGTTCATTTTTGGAGCTCTCGCATTATTTTCTCCCTCTCATACTATTGGATACTTAGATTTTTCTTCGAGCACTCTTGGAGTGTGTGGCATACTTGGAGTTTTGGAGAAAGAAGGCAAAGGAAGAGTAGGAAAGTACAAGAGGACATTAGGGTCAGCGACTATAGCAGATTTTTCTTGCAAGTACTGAGTTGCATGTATGTTTTCCTCACTATTTTTGGCATGCATGGCATATGCAAGTGGATTATTGGTCATGATCTGTCACTGGCATGGAGGATTGCCTAGATTGACAGTGGATTTCCTAGCCTTGCCATTTCTTGGATAACCTTGGAGATTATGGGTTCATCTCCTTATTTTTCTTTGGTTGGTTCTCATGTTTCCTTTAGCTTGCGTTCAGTTATTAGTTCCTGGAAGCCCTAGTTGGAAAAACGCTCTGGAAACCCTGTAACAACTTGGGTTGAGTTACTAGTCCTGGAATCTCTAGTTGGACAAATGATCTAGACACCCAATGGAAGTTGTGGGTTGATTTACTATTCCTGGAAGCTTGGTTAGAAAAAACGCTCTGGAGCCATGGAAGGCTTAGGTAGAGACTAATCTAATGATGGTTTTGTTATGTCTGACCATGAGGTGGAATCATTGTTTGATGGGTTGAGGTGGATGGCCTCTAGAAGCCCTAGATGGTTTTGGATTGTTGTGTTCTATGATATCCCACATTCATGCTTGGAATATGGCACTAGGGTGAATGGCTAAAGAGAGATTTGGCTCAACCATTCTATGGTCGGATGGAACCTAGAAGTACCATCTCGGGTTTGGATTTTGCATCATCAATATGAGGTTATTTCTCCTTGTATTTCTATGAGTATTATATTGGTTTATATGTGGATTATATGGCTATGATTTCCTTGGTATTTTTGTTGCTATTATGCTAGTTATGTATATTTTTATGACCATAGTTATGTATGTTTCCCATCATGTTTTTACTTGTAAATGAATGAAAAATGTATCTATGAACTAATGGATGAAATGGCAGCCAATGTGTTGAAGCATGAATGCTTCTTAGCGATTCTCAGCTAAGTATGAGACCCCTATGCTTAGATCTATTATTTACTCTTGTAGATTACATATTCGTGATATGTTTGATGAAATGCCTATCATGGCTAGTATGGGTTCATTCAAGGGCTTGTTCAAGTATTTTCATTTTCCTCATTGTTTCTTTATTATCTTTCTGTTTTGAAGGTGTCATTCAATTTTGGGTAGTGACCTGGGCTCTAGGCCAAAAAAAATGGCTCAAATCCTGTGGAAGTTGGCACAACACTGAAAAAAATAGTCCCTAGATGTTGGCATTCCTTGTCATGAAAACGTCCAAAGCCTCCTAGACAATGTCAGACCCATAGCATGGGAGCATTCAAAGGTCAAGAGGTCTAAAACCTCAAAGGGACCCAGGGGTTGGTTACTAGAAATATTGGGATGGTTCTTAGGGTTCATGTAGTTGATGTTGAAGGTTTGTATGGTGTGTTTCTGTTGGTTCCACTTCCTTAACGTGACTTAGGATTTCAAATCATATCATAGTAACTTCTCATCACGTGTTTACCCCAGTTGGCTAGTTACTTTAGTAGATGTGGGAGGAGGGTGTTACAGAGTGGTATCACAGCATGGTTCACCTATCGGACTGGATGGGCTGTGTGTTGGTCATGCATGTTGTTGGTACCATTCCATGACCTCTTTTTTCCTCCCAAAACATGTCATTTGCCTACCTCTTTTCATCATTTATCTCTCAGATCCCTTGAAAATTGATTAGTTAATAGTCTTATAGTTATTAAATTGCATTGAAATTGATTTAGGAGTTTTATGTTAACAAATTAGGAATTTTTTGGCAAAATGGCTACAGGAAGTTCCAACATCCTGTAATTGGTTTATTGTTTGACATGTGGCATGACAGCTAGGCTAGAGCGAAGGGTAGGGATGAAAAGCGAAATGTCCAAGCATGGACGAACACCTTATCCCACAGCAGAATCGACCCTCCTACATGCACGGTCAACGAAGGTCAAACTATGGCATGTTGGCGACAAAGGCAGCAACAACACACATTCTAAATTGATTTAAATTTTGTTTCCTTTTTGAAATCAGTTTAGGATAGAAACATTTTCAAAAATCACGACATGGTAAAAGTGGCAACAGCCACATCATGAATGTACATTCGTTTTCGAAATGTAAGGGTTGTAAGACCGTATGTAAACACAGTTCTGAGTCAGTTGTTTTATTATCATCGTTGTTTCGTTTTGGAAAACAGAGTTTTGAATTTAATATCAAGGACATCGTTGCAGTCACGATCTCTTGCGTTGATTTGATAATTGCGTGATAACAGTCCAGTATACCTCTGGAACACGGACGGGCCCTGCGTTAACGTGGTATACTGTTGTTTTCTTTCATTTATAGCTTAGGGTATTAAATATGTGCAGTGATTAGAATTGGTTTATGTTTATGATATGCGTATGATTTATGTTTATGATCGTGCTTGAATAGATCATCACTGAGATCGTGAACCGTATCCTGTAAGGGATTCAATCCCTTGTTGTCTTGTAAAGCAATGTCATGAACTCTTATGCTTACGATTTCCATATATTTTTATCTTGTATGAATGTTAATGAATGCTGAGTAATTGCTGATCAGGGGTTTTATGCATGGTGTCTCTGTAAGGGGATTAAAATCTTGGTTTACAGTGATACACATCGTTTTAGTTTGATAAATGAATTGAATCTTGGTTTGCAGTGATACACAACGTTTTAGTTTGATAAATGAATTGAATGACAGTGTTGTAACTAGGTAGATTAGACTTAACTAATAATCCTTTATGTCTATATACTTTAGATGCATGCCTCTAAGTCTACGCGCCCTGGTCGATAATAAATATAGCCTAGTCTAGCACCCTAGATAGGACACTACATTTTGGCGTCGTTGCCGGGGACGTGTACTTAAAGGATTAAAAAAAAGAAAAAAGAAAAAAATAAACCAAAAATAAACCAAAAACACGGTTAGAAATCATGTTCATTTATGCCTAGATTTAGAGACAGTCAGGGTAGATTCATAAAACCCCCCCACCATTCAAAAACTAACCCATCCTCATCAGGAGCAGACTCTTTAAGGAATTCAACACCAGCTGAGGAGGTCATCATACAAGCATTAGAGGATAAACAAAAGTCAGGACAGAGACTTACTCTCATCAAAAGGCAAACTTTATTAACATATAAATCGCAGAAGAAGTACTTTCCTAGGTCTTCTACACAAGGAGAAAGTAGCACAGTGACCGAACAATCTTTCTTTAATCTCCTCTTTAAAACAAGCGACTCTGACACAGAGAAACCTATTAGAATGGCTGAGGAAGGACATGGATCAGTACCACATCAAGGACATAGAGACGAAGAAGAGTTAACTTTTCCTTTTCCTATACATGAACCACAAGAAGATGATGAGATCAAAATGAAGAACATACCTCCATCCGTGCTACCAAACTTTTATGGTATGGCTTCAGAAGATCCAGACTCATTCTTGTTCAAGTTTGACATTGTATGTCGAACATATGGCTATACATATGATGCCCATAGGCTTAGACTCTTCCCAACAACATTAAAGGCATCAGCCTTAAGATGGTTCATGAGGCTTGGTGAGCATGCTATAGTTGATTGGGATGGCATGAGATGAATATTTCTAAGGAAATATCAACCTTACTGTAGATCCAAAGATTCTAAAGATGATATTTTAGAATGAGCCAACAAGAGGGTGAAACCTTAGAGGAATACTTAGAACGGTTTGTCTACAACTTACAAAAATCCAAACACCGAACTATGCTTTCTTGATCTGAATCCGCACAATATTCTTGAAAGGCATTACCGAGAGGAAGTGACATGGATGACCTTAACTTGATTGGGCAAAGGTGACATTTTTTCTGTTTTACCCTTTGAATAAAATCCCACTGACTTATGCAGAAAAGTATTTCCAAGGAGCAAAGCTTAAACATGGGAAAAAGGGAACCCTGTCATCCAAAGTCACAAAATCTGCCTCAGCAAGTTGTCACCAAGGGTTGGAATAGGGAATCTGTTAGAAGAGTTTAAAACAAATCTGTTAAGCACGCTAGGTAACCAAATTGACACTCTAAAAGCTAAAAAGAAACAAGAAGCTGAAGATCAGATAATGGCTATTTTCTGCCCAAAATGCCGAAAGAAACATGCATTAAAAGATTGGCCACTAGAAAAAATCCAAGTTTGTGCTTTCTGTACTGAACATCATGATATATTTAACTGCCCTAAAGTTAAGGTTTTGCAGAACTGTAATATGGAAGCCAATGCAGAGATGGAAAACGTGTATTACATGGGCACAAAGAGACCATGGCAGCCAAGGCAAGCACCTCAAGGTATGTTTCCAAATCAAAATTTGCAATTTCCTGTAAATGATCAAATGTATGCACAGAATTCATGGAATGTACCCATGCCATGGCAGCACAAAAACCACCCACAGCAACAATGGAGACCATCCAGTACTCTCAATCTTATCATACATATCCTCAATCATATTCACCATATTCACAACCATATCAACAATACTATCAGCCGTATTCATCACATTCTCAACCATATCAGCAATATCCTCAGCAAGTTATTTATCAACCTAAACCTACTCAACAAGCACTGCCTGCTCCTCCACCAATAAATACAACACAACTACAATTTCCAGCTAACTCACAACCTTCCAGACCCACTCAAATTCCTGCCCAAACTTTCCCAAATCCAAATAATAGAGCAGAGAGGCCAACCTACAATGTAGAAGAGGGAACCTCATACCCCACACTACCCTTGCAAAATATCAACTTGAGGTCTGGTAGGGTACTCCAAAAAGATTCTCCAATAACAGATAAGCTAGAAGAAAACACAGAAAATGAAAATGAAATGACAAATCAAAGAAAACCAAACGATGATACCAAAGATAAGCAAATGAAACCATTGCATCCACCTTTCCCAGACCGATTGGTCCAAATCAAACCTCCACTGTCTATACCACAGTTTGATGTCTTAGATGAACTCAAAAATGTCTACATAAAAATTCCGCTACTGCAAGCTATAAAAGACATTCCCATATACACTAAAGCCATCAAAGACATGTGCCTCAAGAAGCCTACTAGAAAAAGGATTGATCCTCAAACCATTCATGTTATAGGACATTTGGAAGGCCTTATGACCAATACCATCTCCATAGAAAAGTATGTTGATCCTGGCATTCCCAAAGTGACCACCATCATTAACAACATACAAATTCCAAACACTTTGATAGATCTTGGGGCCGCAATCAATGTCATGACTCTTGAAACCATGAGAACACTCCAGCTTACAAATTTGCAACATACAACGATTGTTCTAGAACTAGCTGATAGGTCTAAAGTGATTCCTCAAGGGATTTTGGAAGACATAATTGTCTCACTGGACTCTTGGGAGTATCCAGTGGATTTCTTAGTTCTTCAACCCAAATCCAATTTAGGAGGGCACCCTATCATTCTCGGTAGACCATGGTTAGCGACTGCTGATGCATTCATAGGATGTCGATCGGACAACATGATCATTTCGAGAGGGACCGAAAGAAAACAAATCACCCTCTATCCATCAGCACAATCACTAGCAGTAACACACAATTTGTGGCTTGATGATAAATTCAATGATAAAGAAGAAGTACAATCTGTTTTTAGCATTGACCAAATCTATGATTTCCAAGAACAAAACAATAATGATTTGGTAGAATTATTCCTTTCTCAACCTGATATTTCCGAAAATTTGAGAAACGACCAATATCATGCTGCAGATGTACTTTTAGCCCAAAATTTTCAGGAAACATGCACCATTCAATCTTTGCAAACCACATTTCATGACATCTTTCCAGTTCAATCCATCACCAACACACAGAGTCAGATCATAGAGATTAGTCCAGGGAAAACTCTAAATATAGGTAATCATCTAGACTCATCTCAGCAAGAGAAATTGATTCGACTCTTGAGAAAATACCAGAAAGCCTTTGCTTGGGACAACACCGATATGCATGGGATTCACCCTGACACATGCACTCACCATATTTACACGGATAGTACTATCAAACCAGTGAGGCAACCATAGAGAAGGATGAACCCCATGCTCCAAGATATTGTCAGAGAAGAGTTGCAAAAACTATTGAGAGTTAATTTTATATATCCTATTTCTGAGAGTCAGTGGGTATCCCCATTGGTTATAGTGCCCAAGAAAAATGGTAAGTGGCACATTTGTGTTGATTACAGACAAATGAACAAAGCAACGCTCAAAGATTATTTTCCACTACCATTTATTGACCAAGTGTTTGACACCCTAGCTAGGAAATCATCATTTTCTTTTCTTGATGGTTTCAGTGGCTACAACCAGATCAGGATAGCCTCAGAAGACCAGGACAAAACCACATTCACTTGTCCTTGGGTCACTTATGCTTACAATGTTTTGCCGTTTGGACTTTGCAATGCTCCAGCTACATTTTAGAGAGTTGTATTAGCTATTTTCGCTGATTTAGTTCATGATTGTGTTGAAGTTTACATGGATGATTTTTCAATATACGACAATTCATTTGAACATGCATTAGAGAACCTTGAGAGAGTTTTGAAAAGATGTATTGAAGCTAATCTGTCCCTCAGCAATGAGAAGTTCTTTATGATGTTAAACGAAGGGATAGTGTTAGGCCACTATATTTCTTTTCAAGGCATCAAAGTTGACCCAGCAAAGATCCAGATCATTGTTGATTTGCCAATTCCACAAAGTCAAAGAGAGGTAAGAAGTTTCCTTGGGTATGCAAGCTATTACAGAAGGTTTATTGAACATTTTAGTAAAATAGCTTTACCTTTGTTTAAACTTCTAACAAAAGATGTACTTTTCAACTAGAATGAGAACTGCCAACAAGCATTCAAACTACTCAAAAAGAAGTTATCAACCGCACCAGTCTTGAGAGGGCCTAATTGGAGCCTACCATTTCATATATTTACAGATACATCTGACACTGTAGTGGGTGCATCATTAGGCCAAAAAGAGGAATCTTGTAATTATGCCATTTATTTCATTAGCAAAAATCTAACACCTGCAGAGTCAAACTACACAGTCACAGAAAAGGAAACACTTGCTATCATATATGCTGTCAATAAATTCCGACATTACATAACTGGTTATGAATTCTTTGTACATACTGATCATTCTGCCATTAAACATTTAATGAATAAACCAGTAACTAGTGGCAGAGTTACCAGATGGTTATTATTGTTACAATAATTTAACATCACAGTGTTAGATAGACCAGGTAAAGAGAATTAGGTGGCAGATTTTCTTTCTAGACTGCAAAATCCAGGTGAGGTTGTTCCGGTTGAAGATTCTTTTCCAGATGAAAATTTATTAGCAATTTCCATAGTAAATCCTTGGTATGCTGATTTGGCCAATTATTTGTCTACAGGAAGGACACCTCCACACTTTACTACAAAGGAAAAGAAGAGACTAGTCAAACAAAGTGCTAGCTATTCATGGCTTAATGGCGATATATTTTATACTGGTTATGATATGATCATTAGAAGATGTGTAAGAAATAATGAGGTAATTGATATTTTAAAATCTTGCCATGATGAACCGTGTGGTGGGAATTTTGCAGCTAAGCGGACAACATTCAAAGTTCTTACTCTTGGATACTACTGGCCATCCATTTTCAAGGATGCCAAGAAGTATGTGAAGAGTTGTGACAACTGCCAAAGAATGGGCAGGCCAACAGCTATAGACGAGATGCCCCATTAGCCCCAAGTTCACCTAGAGCCATTTGAAAATTAGGCTCTAGAATTTATAGGACCCATTAACCCAACATCCAATGGTAAGAAATACATCTTAGTATGTACTGATTACGTCATAAAGTGGGCTGAGGCAAAAGCACTGGTTAGAGCCACCGAACACACAGTGGTAAATTTCCTTTTTGAAGAGATTTTTGTAAGGTATGGAGTACCAAGGGAGATAGTGACTGATCAAGGTACTCAATTCACCTCAAAATTAGTGAAGGACATCACAGACAAATACCAAATCAAGCGTAGGAGAAGTACACCTTACCATCCACAGGCCAATGGGCAGGTGGAATCCACAAACAAAACTTTGGAAGGGATCATTACTAAAATTGTTGCAATGAACAGGAAGAATTGGGAAGAGAAGCTCAAAGATGCACTCTGGGCTTACAGAATTACGTGGAAGGATACTACAGGATTTACACCATATCAGTTGGTGTACGACAAAGAGGAAATGCTTCCTATTGAGTTTCAAATACATACTTTTAAACTGGTTGCAGATTTTCAAATTGACTTGGACCAAGCACAACAAGAAAGAATTCAGCAGTTGAACCAGCTAGATGAAATGAGGCAGCAAGCAGAGGAAACCACAATCCTCATGCAAAAACAAAGGAAGTAGTGGCATGATGCACATATCAAGAAGAAGCAGTTCAAGGAAGGTGACTGGGCTTTACTTTTTGAATCTAAATTCAGAGATCATAAAGCCAAGTTTACCACCCATTGGATGGGCCCATACCAAATTATTGAGGCTTACGAAAATGGTTCAGTCAAGCTCAAAACTATTGATGGAGAAGGTCATTCCTTTACTTTCAATGGTCATTGCCTGAAACTATACACTAAGCCCACCAGCAAGCAAGATTTTCTCCAAACAGTATCTCAACAAAGGGAGGTTGAGATACTGCAGCCCTCAGCTGCAGTATCCCTTCCTTAGTTCATTTCCTTTCAATTTCGAAATTCAAAAAGAAATAAATAAATAAATAAAAATAAACAAAACAAAAAAAACAAAACAAAAACTAATATATATCTATATTATATATATATATATATATATATATATATATATATATATATATATATATATTATATATATAATAATGGGTTAGATGTGAAAACCAGCCTCTAGCACACTCTAACCCTGAATTCTTTCTTGAAAACCAATTCGTTGGCGGGTAAGAATTCTATTTCTTTTGTTCACTGTTTGATTTATCAACTGAATAATGACTTGAGGACAAGTCAAAACTTTCATGGGGGAGAGAAGCATCAGCATTTTGTTATTTTATCTCTCCATTGTAAATTCTTAAAGATTTCTTATCTCATCTCTTCACTGTAAATTTCCAAAGTAGTTTGTTCTAGCATTCGAGATTTCAATAAATAAGTTGTTTTGTCATTGTTTTATCTCAGAGGGACCTGGTTATAAACATTATGTAGGGGGACCTGTTCTGTCCAGAAGACCATGCTATCAACACCAACAGTAATGGGACCTGTTTAAGACACATAAAAGAGACCTGTTAAGAGACTGTTACTTCAGGGTTATTTCAACAAAGCTTCATCAAGTTTCTACAAGGATTCACAGGTTGTTGGGCACCAAGACTCCATCAAATACCCAAGCTCAAGGAACCTGTATACATATAAGGAGATGCATGAACATATTCAAGATTTCAAAGGGACCTGTTGCATTCAAATCTATCTCAGGGGACCTGTTATGAACAACAAAGAATAGTCAAAAGAGACTAGTCCTACTCAGCATGCCAATGCAACAACAACCAACAAAAGTGTAATATGTTCCTTATTCTTAACATTTAATTTCTTAGATTAATTTTTAATGTTAAATTTAATGACTGTGACTGTTATGATCGATTTCAAGGACACTACATTTTCCATCATCCCTTATCTCACTGATTCTTATCATCTTTCATACTTCAACCTATTTCATACCTCTAAATCCATTACCCTTTTCATATCAACCTTGTTATGCCAAACGCATCCTACAGCCATACCAACATCTTCCATTTGGCCGAGTACCAATAGAAACAGGACACGTGTGGATTGTGTTTTTAAAAATAAAGGTAAAGAAACAAATGTTAAAGCAGGCCTATTCATTGTATTCCATACGGCCAAATTATGATTCCACCACCTGACGTAGCTAAATGATTCAGAGGACTCCCTGAAATCATACCCCAGTATTGCATATACGCTTCTAGCACTCCTATGATGGCATCTATACAAGCGATATAGCCATTCCTCTGTTCCCAAAGATGAATACGCTATGAAGTAAGTGTAGTTGGTTATTTCACCATCATTCTCAGCTATTTCACGCTGGAATTTAACTCCCGTGACTTCCACAGTAAGGATTGAAAGCATTGAGCGCCACAAGAGGGAAATATAACCATTCGGTTTCGACTCCCACCAAAGTCACAAGACAGTCAACCGAGCATCATACTGGATATTAAGGAGGTGACACCACCAGGTAACAAATTGAACTTTCTTTGTTGAAATTGCAAAACATAAACAGAGAAGAGTTAGAGCACGACCCTCTGCCAAAATGACCAATAGGGTCGAGCCGAGAATGTTCAACAGTTCTCAATATCATGAAGATTGAATTTCAATTCTCAGAGAGATACAATGGTTGCCCTTTTTAGAGAAATTTCATGGAAGTAATGAAGAGGTTACCAAACAATTCACTTTCACATTCAATGGAGAGAAATCCCTGATAGGTAACTTCTCATTCAGGGTTTCAGAAGACACCATAGCCCAGTCAATAGGGATCAGCCCAGAAGGGGAGAAGTACTTTAAGAAAAAGCAATTTAAAGACAAGTCATGGACTCAATTTATGTCTAAATCCAAAGTCTCATGAGTTAACTGGAAGAAAGGCGTCCCAAGGAGTTGGTTGATGCATCGCTGGGATGAGATGGTCTATATCCTCCAAAAATTCGTAACCTGCGAAGGCCGTTATAGTATTGTCTATCTATACCATATTAAATTACTGCTACACTTGAAAAGGCAGTGTGTTATTAGTCTACCATATTTTCTATTACAAAGCCTAACTAAGATGTCGAATACCATCCAAAAGTAGAAGGGAAATGAAGACAAGAGCCTATATCACTTTGGCTTAATTAAAATTCTTATTGAGCATGAATTGCAGAGAAGAGGGAAAATGTGGAAGGAGTTCTTATCTATTAACCAAATTAAAGATGAATAAGACAAAGGAGAATTGCAGGAGAACTCAGGATTCATGAAGGATATCGATGAAGAGATCCCAGTATCCAAAGCAAGCAAGGTGCCTCCACCTGTGAGCAGCATAAGGACTAGGAGAATAAGAAAAGAAGATGCTAAGAAGGCAGAGCAAGATAAAATTTTCACCACTTATTCAAGAAGAACAAGGAGAGCACCAAAAGCCCAGTTACAAGAAGACCAGCTTGAATCCAATGCACCTATACCAATGGATATTGAGAGTAGTGACCACTCACCACCAGGACCAGGAGCTGATATAGAGTTTGAAAGCAATAACAAGCAAGAAAAGGTTTCACCAACTCCCATTAAGAAACAAAAGAAACTGGAGAAACAAATTGAGAAATTAAAGGAAGAACTCATGGAGGCTAATATGCTAGAAAATGTTATCAAGAAAGAAAATGAAATGCTCCGAGCGCAGAGTAAAGAGACTCAAAAGAAGAATGAAAAGTTAAGGGAGCGAATCAATGAACTAGAGGTTGAGCAAACGGATATTTGTAATTGGGCCACTAAGTGGTACAATCAAAAGAAGACCCTCAAAGAAAAATACAAAAGATTAAATCAGGAGCTACATGGTCAGAAAGATGCCCAGGTGAAAAACAATGTGGACACATTGCTAAAGGCAGCAGAGGTACAGGCAGGGACAGAGTTCAAGGGAAGCACTTTGGGGTTAGCATGGGGACATGCTAATTCATTAAGTCGGGGAGAGATGTTGGTACCATCCCATGACCTCCTTTTTCCTCCTAAAACATATCATTTTCCTACTTCTTTCCATCATATATCTCTTAGATCCCTTGAAAATTGATTAGCTAATAGTCCTATAGTTATTAAAATGCATTAAAATTGATTTAGGAGTTTTATGTTAACGAATTAGGAATTTTTGGTAAAATGGCTACAGGAAGTTCCAACATCTTGTAATTGGTTCATTGTTTGACATGTGGCATGACAACTAGGCTAGAGTGAAGGGTAGGGATGAAAAGTAGAATGTCCAAGCATGGACGAATACCTATCCTACAGCAGAATCGACCCTCCTACATGCGCGGTCAACGAAGGTCAAAGTATAGCATGTTGGCGACAAAGACAACAACAGAAAAGCATTCTAAATTGATTTAGTTTTGTTCCTTTTTGAAATCAATTTAGGATAGAAACATTTTAAAAATCATGACATGATAAAAGCGGCAACAGCCACATCATGAATGTACATTCGTTTTCGAAATGTAAGGGTTGTAAAAACATATGTAAACACAGTTCTGAGTAGTCAGTAGTTGGTTATCGTTGTATCGTTTGAAAAAAGAGTTTGAACTTAATATCAAAGACATAGTTGCAGTCACGATCTTTTCCTTGTTGCGTTGATTTGATAATCGGTTGATCACAATCCAGTATACCTCTGGAACGCGGATGAGCCCTGCGTTAACTTGGTATACTGTCATTTCCTTTTCATTCGCAACTTAGGGTATTAAATGATATGGACAGTAATTAGAATTGGTTGTTGATGTCAATAGAATGCGTATGGTTTATGTTTATGATAGTGCTTGAACAGTTCATCACTGAGATCGTGAATCGTATCCTGTAAGGGATTCGATCCTTTGTTGTCTTTTAAAGCAATGTCATGAACTCTGTTATCATTTCAAAGTATGCTTATGATTTATGTATGTTTTTATCTTGCATGAATATTAGTGAATGTTGAGTATTTGCTGAACAAGGGTTTTATGCATAATGTCTCTGTAAGGAGATTGAAATCTTGGTTTGTAGTGATACACAGTGTTTTAATTTGGTAAATGAATTGAAAGACAGTGTTGTAATTAGGTAGATTAACTGAGTGACCTAAGTGTTTGGGTGATAGGTAACATACCTCAATCTTCCGTAAAGAAGTCTTGTGATCTACCATCATAACCACTTAGCTAATAATACTTTATGTCTATATACTTTAGACGCATGCCTCTAAGTCTACGCATCCTGGTCAATAATAAATAGAGCCCAGTCTAGCACCCTAGACAGGACACTATAGTCATCTTTAGGGTTTTAGGTCTCATTAGGTCTAGGTTTTTGTCAAAAAGGCCTTCAAAATGCTCAATAACAGTTAGCAGGTGCATGAGGAGGTCAAATAAAGTTCCAGCAACAATAATTTCCATAATCACATGCTCAGTGATTGATTTTTCCTCAAAACCCTGTTCTGAGGTAAAAAATAGTTTTTTATATTTTCATGTATAAATTTGATGTAATTTCAATTTTTCCATATGTAATAAATTCAAAGCAAACCCTGGTCAGCTTTCCAAGCTTCAACAACTCCATCACCTGCAAGGCAAACAAAAAGTCAAAGTATTCAGTTCATCAAAGGAAAAAATAAAGCAAACTGCCCAAAAACAGAGTTTTAAAAGCAAGTCAAAGGCAAACATTACAAAGTGGGTTTTTATAAGTGGAAAATTAAAATCCTATGTATATAAACCATTTGTGATGTTTAAAAAGTTCGTTTGCGTCCAAGGGAGAAAGAGTGAATAAGAGAAAGATAAAAAATTGCAAAGGAGGCAAAAAATCACAGCAACTTGGGCATTTTTAGTGGCATGGAGCATTGGGTCATGGGCCCAACGCATCCATCTAGCGCAGCGCATTGGGCCGCACTCTGCAGTGTAAATTTTACAAAGGTGCGATGCATTGAGAGGGCGTGGCACAATGGGTTTTTGGCATGATGCACAGGGTTTCAAGCCTGATTTCATTCACAACCTCATCCAAGGCTGCCAAATTTGCTAAATCCTCACTTGTTCAAGTAAGTAAACACTCCTCCAATGATGAATGAGTGAGTTTCTCTTGATTCTTATGGTGATTTAATGGGAAAAAATCAAAACCGTACCTCCTTGCATCTATTGACAAAAACAATTGCATAGGGTTTACAAATTGTATTTTTTGCTACCAATTCCACTCCTAGCCATTTCTTACTCCCTCACTCCATCATTCCCTCATTCATTTTCTCCCTCTCTTTACATTTTCATTAACCCGTTCCCTAAACCCCATATCCCTAAATCCCATTATCCCAAACCCTAGTTAAAGATTCCCAAACCCTAATTGTTGTCCCAAGGTCTAAATACTATTCCCTAAACCCTTCTATTCCCAAAAAACATGATAGTAATATTCCCAAAACCCCTCAGACACATTCCCTCCACAGTCCCTCATACATTCTTATCCTTGGAACCAAAAACCTAAAGACACCATAAAATCTCTTCATACTCATCTAAGAAAAACTCAAACATTGCCAAACATGGAGTCAAATTATTCCTATGATAGAGATGAGGAGACAGTGAGTGATTCTTCTAGAGAAATGCATGCACCAAAGAGACCTCACAAGGGTAGTAAACATACACGAGAGGAGCCTACTTCACTTGCCGAGCTGTTGGTCTATCCTCTTGTTGTCACCGGCTTTCAACACGAATCTTGTTATCAGTTCTGTGAGATGGTAGAGAAAGTCCAGTACCATCATGAGTTGGCTAGATTATTTGTGCTCCATCTTCATAATGGCCAAGTCACTTTGTCAGGTGTGACATTCACCTTGACTCCTAAGACTATTTCTCAAGCAACTGGCATTCCAATGTCGGTGAGCAGTGGAATAAAAGGCAACTGATTGACAGAGAACATTATGACCCTTACATTAAGGTTGGTTATCAGAGACATGTCAGTAGAGTTTTTCCCTTCAGGTATCTGAAGCACACATATGCTCCCTTGATGAAACTCATAATTAAATATTTCAGCTGTGAGGGCCGATTTTATCTCTTGTATGCCTATCACATCAGATTGTTGATGCACTTTAATAGGGTGAAAATGATGAATCTCCCCTATTTTATTTTCTATAACATTGAGAAGATGACCACCTTAGTGCACAGGAAGCCTCCTTAGCAATAGTATAACAACATATATCATTTTGCACTAATCAAAATTGTGGTCTTCCATCAGCTTGGTTTACAGAACATCTAATGGGAGGATTTCATTTCAAATGAGGTATTTACAGGTCCTCAAGTACCCCCAGTAGTTTTTCATGAGATAGGAGGGGTTTCACATCAGCAAGAGATTCATGAGACACAAACCACTAGTGTGCCAGTGTTTGTCACCTACCAAAAGGGAACTAGAAGGTTGTTTGCAGCAGCAAAACAAGTACTATCTCCACCCGGGGTGGAAGGGGTTTCATTTCATCCATCAGTAGAGTAGGTAAAGGACAAGGGCAAGTGGCCATTACATGATGAGAGGCCTTTAGGAGGACAAGAGACATATTTCATTCATATTTAGGATGATGACACTGATTTGGGATCACAATGCTTAAAGCTTAAGGAGATCATTCAGGAGCAGCAAGAAGACATTCATGGTTTGTCTCTAAACCTAGAAAAAGCCAAGTGGATAATAAAATATCTAGAGCAAAGAAACAAACATCTAGATGATCAGCAAACCATTATAGAGCTACAAAACATACAACAAAACGGGTAAGATGCCAAGAGGAGGAAAGTCAAGCTGACACCACTTGAACAAGAAATTGATGCTAATCATGAAACTTGGCTTGAGAGGGAAGATATCCACTTGGAAAAGATGCTAGAGAAGGCAAATAGATAGAAACCTATGTTGAGGCACATGGCCCACCACTACTTGGCGAGAAATAAGGTGTGCAAAGCAAGAATCCAAATTTTGAAGGGCAAGTTGAAGAAGGGATCTATGGAGCGAAAAGAGCAAGATAGACTTCAAATCTTGGCTAAGGCTTCCTTAGACCAACACAACACTTAATGAAAGACACTCAGCCCAAATTTCAAGAAATTTGGGACACCTTTTGCAATTTTGAAATTTTTGGCCTAAAAAACAGGTTTTTGTGCCTGATGCGCCATGCCACCTGGCGCGCACTTTTGATGGGGACCTCCTTTTGAGGAAAACTTGGCATTTTTGGATTTTCCATGCAAAAATATGAATGCCCACAAATGGCTAAGAAATTTTGATAGGTTTTGAGCTTCCAAGAAGTTCGAAAACACCTCAAAAATGACCTTTCTGCCCCTTTTTGGACACATAGGAAGCAGTGTTGGGAGAAATTAGTTTGAGGGACAAATGGAGGCAAGATTCAGAAATTCCATTTTTTTCTGGAAAGTAGACAAGTATACATTTCTAACAAGTCCACTTGGAGCAAATTTCGACACCGTGAAGGCCTCCAAAATCAGCTACCAAAAGGAACTACGCATATGGAAATCAGCATAGCGCATAGGAGGAAATTTGCTCATTTTGGCCAAAAAACCCTGTTTTCACCTAGTTTCTTCACAGTTTGAATTTTCTCTTTCTAATAGTAAAAATTATGATGTAATTTAATGTTACTTGATGGATTTTGATGTAATTATGCTAAATTTTCACTCATAGAGGTAGATTCATCCATGAAAAGGTAGTTTTCAACTAAATGAATCAATTCCTTAGTTTTTAGAGGCAAGTTGTTCCACTGTCTACTTTTTAGTTCTTAGTTTAGACTTTGCTGGACAGCTCCTAAACTTATGAGCTCAACCCTAGAGGCTAGGATGAGTTTTTGGTTGCCTATATCTTGTAATTTTTCAGTCATTAGCAAGGGTTGGACTTTTGGGAAATCTTGGAGCTTCTGTATACTCATTTCAACAGTTTGGCTAAGGAATAGACCAGGGTTTGCAGCACTTTATTGGATTCTTGTGGCATATTGATTTGGTATTGTGTTTCCTTCTGTAATTGTAAGTTTACATGTGTTTTATGTATGCCATCATCTCTCTTTGCTTCATCTTAACTAAATCAAACAATGATAAAGGTAGAATTCATTGATTTGCAGTGCTCTACCTAGGGTTTGTTTAGTTATTTATGTTTTCAGCTATTTGAGGAGGATCCCTGAGACTTTCTTGCCCTCTTCAGCTCCTCACCAGTCTAGAAACTCTCCATTTCACTAAAATTTGAAGTACCAAACCATTTTCCTACCTCGCCCCATGGAGATCTCTGCAAAACTGAGCCTCATTACCCGAACCCAAATCTGCCTTTCACATTTGAGCCAAAAAAACATCATCAAATTCAATCAAACTTTTCTGAACACATACCTAGCCTAAGATCAGTATTTACATCAGTCATATCAAGTCTCATTGATCATATTTTGCTGAGACTGACAAGGAGAGAGCCCTCTCCCGACCTGGTAGGGCTAGATACCAGGGTTAAGCATGGTTTGATGTTGTCCCAGATCTTACCTTTCTTAGCCTAAGTTAGATTTAGGCACTAACAATTCCCTTGCTACTATAGTAAGTATGTTTAAGATCCCCATCCACTCTCATAAGAAGTATTTAATTAATGTTAAACATCTTTGAGTTGTCCCTGACAAACTGAGATATCGGTAGGTGTTTTTGGATGAAAAAAAAAATTAATATTTTTTTGTAGATGGAGGATGAATTCCTAAATTCCCATATTGATGATGCATCTGATGAGAATGATCTAGAAATTGAGGCTACTGAGGTTGAAATGTTGCAGCTGAAAGACAACAACATTCCTTGAGGTCTCGTGCCTTTGGAAGAGTTATTTGATCATGATGATGTTACCAAAAATCCCACAATGATCCCCACAGAAAAAGGTGTTGAATATATAAACATTGGTATAGCTGACAAGCCCAAGATGGTCAAATTGTCGAAGTCATTATCTCCTAAGGTGAAAAGTAAGTACATTGCATTGATGACAGAATTTGCAGATGTATTTTCTTGGGACTGATCAGAAGCCATTTCGCCAGAAGATGAGGAGGATTAATCCAAAAAAAAATTCGTCCATTGAGAAATAGGTAAATAGACTTTACAAATATGGTATTATAGTTACTATTTGTTTTTTTGAATGGATGTTTATGGTGAAGTAAAATTCTAAGTGTGAACAAAAAACAATTTCTCTAGCCTGATAGCGGGTCTAGCCACAACCAAGACATTCTATGGAATATTTCCTTAGGTTAGAAACAACTAAGAGGGCCTACCTCTTAGTACGCTTATCCCGTTTGGTGATTTCCTTGCTTGCTCGCTTCATCTATCTCTCGTTTCATTCTTCAAACACTTGAAAAAAAGTAAACAACAACAAACAAAAATGTGATAATAGACAAATTGTAATTCAACCTATTTAACAAGTCAAGAAACATTAAGCCATAAACTTGTGAGATGACACATTATGTAGGAAATCAATCGATAGTTGCATATATATTAAGTGAAGAAGAGATTACAACCATTGTCTTGAAGTTGTTGTTCTCCTCCGATAGAACCAAGTTCCCACACACTTCCGTTAGCCTTCCATGATGGCTTCAACAATGATAGTTTTAAGGATATTCCCTTTAGGCTTCACACTAAACCAAATTCACACTTCTCCCTCACACACAACTAGAGAGCTACAACTATGAATAGTTTGTTGTTCACTCCAAACTTAATTAGCACTAGCACACCAACATTAACACCAGCTTGTGCTTGAGAAAAATGGAGGTTTATATAGCATGAATGGATGGGAGATGGTTCCTCTTCTCATGGGAGAAGGTCTTATCTCTTGAGGTAGTTCCATCCTTATAGGGGAAAGGATCCCAAACTGACATCCTTGACTTAATCCAACTCAACCATTTACAGACTTCTGTTACGAAGCTTCTAGAGATGGAAGCTTCGGCTCCTTATTTAAAAAAAAAACCAAAATAGGATCGGCATGACTAAAACAAATCTCAGTCGCTCCGATTGGCACTAGGGATAGTGTTAATACTTGCATAATTACACGAGGAGGACAAGGGTCATTAGAGTTGGTCTTGTAAACTGAGAAAAACAAAAGATTTGTGGGAAATGGTGCAAAAGGCAATTGTTCTGCTCATGAAGAGGGACACAACGGGAGTTTCTTCATGAAGGGAACACATGTAGGGTTCACTGTAGAGGTCCTCTAGGATCAAGGAATGATGAGTACAGGGACAGTGACAATATGTTTTGTAACAGATGGCCCCTAAAGCGTGAAGGCCAAACTAGAGTGATGGATGAAAATTCTTTATGAATTAGTTTGGAGAACTGAAGTCTGTCATTGGAAAACCTCAAGCAAGTACATATACATACACATAACTGAAAACTCTAGCAAATGATACATGAATCATGGCATGGATGCAGCCATCTAGAGAATGATCATGTAAATAGATCCAGGCATGTGCATAACCATCTGATAAGGAGGATCTTATAGAAACCAAGGTATGGCCACAACCATCCAATAATGAGAAGGATCACATATGATAACTCAGGGTATGGTCGCAACCATCCATCTGAGAGAGACATGCATATCAACATAATCATGTCACATAGCCTTGCAACCTGGACTTTTGTAATCTAAGCCCAGGGTCTTGTGCTCCAACATGACCCAATCAAAGTACAAATTATAACATGTGAATAGATGTGTTAACATCGAACATGCTAGAAAATCGCTTGATTACGAGCTGATGATGTGAACTGTTAACATGCACAAGAGAAACCACCAATAATGAAAATGGTCCTCAAGGTACTATTAGCATAATTCACAGAATGTGAAAAGAGGAATTGAATTCAAACACTTGTGAAATCACCTGATTGAAAGCCAATGATGTGAACTTGTCGTCGAGTGTGAATAACTCACCATTATGGCATGCAAGCTCTAAGGTATTGGAAGGGAGTCTCTCGGTCAACTTCCAGGATAATGAGCTGAGGTAGATAGGAAGAGATCATGTCAAAGGAGGGCCATAATGTATCCCACATCATTGACATGAGAAAAAGGGATGCAAAATGATTCGGATGATATAAAGAATTAGGGGTAAGTGTAACTGCATAAGTACAACTCTTGAACATATCAGCGACACGACTAGCAGTTTGGCAGCTTTTGGATCCATAGGATCGGTGGTCATGATGACGTGGTAGAGATCAAATGGAAGGAAAAAATTAATGGCCCAACCCAAGAAGGTCAACGATAAAAAGGAGGATATACTATCCCAACCTGAAGCATAAAGTTTCATGTTCAAGAGTGAGTTGCCAACACAACTAATTAGATTTCCAAATTCCCCCCCACCATTTTTGGCAGGTACCCCAATTATTTTTTAATCACAAGCTTGAAGGGGATTGCATATTCTTGCATTGTAAGTTCATCCTTTGGATGAATTCTACCTAGTAAGTTAACGAGCCCTAGGAAGGAGAAGCTCATGTTCGTCATGGTGAAGAATCCGATGTTGTTTAGTATTTTAACAATTCCGATAAAGGTGTAACTCGATATCCTTTTCATATTTAGAGAGTTTGAAAAAGACACGGAAAAGAAAAATCCACATGGTCTTTTTTCATACATTTGTGTCTATCGAGCCCAAAAAGGTAGAAAATGATTCTTGAGAGAACCACTTGAACATTCCAGTCAAGGAGTACATTTTTCGTAAATAGTGCATCCTAGCTTGAAAAAGTGGTAAACGTATACTAGGTGCACGACGTTTCGCATCTATTAATGAGTTTGAAACAACAAGGATTCAACTACCTTTTCATGTTAAAAGGGTCCAAAAAGAGCTTGAAAGCAGACCCCCCATTTTATTCTCTTTTACGAGTCAAAAGGGAAAAATACTCGTCAAACTTTTCATTTGAGTTTTACGAGTTGAGAAAAGAGCTGAAACATGACTTGACATCATCGTCGAACATCCATCACCTATTGTTGTGCAAAAAGGGTAAAGTGAATTATCCAATTATTGAGGAAAAATAGGTCAAAATACTTTAAAAAACACTAAGATTTCATGAAAAATTGAATAAAAGGAGGGAAAAGTAAATATTTTTTACCATTTACCAGTCTACCTTGCTGTGAAAAACATTTCACCCACTTTTGCCCTAATTTTTCTAGAGCAGATTTTGGGATATTTGGGAGGTCATTCGCCAAGCCGTCAATTGTAGGTAAGAGCCAAGTCCCTAAGCTCCATTTCTATACTATTTATTTACGTCTTCATCCATTTTTTGGATTTCTGAGGGAGGTTTTGGAAAACAAATCGCCCTCGGTCGACGTGAGTTTTGAGCACAGAATCACGCCATCCGAGGGAAATTAAAACACCATATCACGCCATCAGCGCAACTATTTTTAAAACAGGTGTTCCATTTCCGTGAACAAGGAAAAAACATTTCCCTCTCAAAGCCACTGTTTGAATCCAAATTTTACTAGCAAAAAACGATTATTGACTTGAATACATGGTTTTTCCAAGAAAGAATTGTCGAAAATGGTAGACTGGAAAGAACGTGAGCATGAAGATGTGGACATTTAGGCACTGAATGATCCAAATTTCTTGAATTCTTTGAGGAACTGTGGGCTCCTCAAGTTCTTTCTCACACCAGGGATGCAGGCTCAACCTAAGCTACTTCGTTACCTGATTGTCCTCGATAGCTAAGGATGTCACCTGCCAGTTTGATGTCACTCCTTACCAGGAGGGGAGTGACAACAAGGAGGAGATCGTGAGGAACCTTGAGAGGTTGACTCGTGGTATCCTAGAGTATGCTCAGGTGGGAAACATCCAACTCCAGTACTAGAGGCATACAGTGGGAGTATCGGACTGGATTTGTTGATTGCTAACTCATGTTGCACGATAAGTTTCATGCTACCATGATCACCATGCTGATTAGTTCATAGGTAAATCATTTACATTTTTTAGGCATGTGTTCCATGGATATATGAGGCCCGCGAGCTGTCGATGTTATTTGAACACACATTATTTTTTTGGGTTTTGATGTATCAAACATTATCACCAAATATATATGTTGTATTTTCTTGCTTACTATGGTTGTTGGGAACGGGATCCTCCAAGGACAGTTTTGGGGCTAAAAGCCCATGTCTGGGGTAAAATTTTCTAATAAAGTTGTAAAGTCTCCACAATTTTTGGTTTCAGAGCACGAAAGTGTCATGAGTCACAAAGGGTTTTATGTCCTTATTTTTGTAAAGTAAAGTCAGTTGTAAAGATCTACCCATGGTCCACTGACCATTGGATTATATAAAAAGAGCTAAGTAAGCTCTACGAAAGCCTTAAGGAGTCATGGGTTGTAGAAGAAGTCTTGTGTGATAAGGAGAGAAGTCTAAGTTTTGGGTCGTAGCATAGGTAGAGGCTTTGCAGATGAGCGTGTAGAGGCATAAGGTAGAAGTCCAACGCTGAGTGCGCAGACCCTTACAGCTATGTGCGCAAGGTAGATAGAGACTGTAATCATATGAATATGTCAATAATGAGAAGTATTATACAAAGTCTCTATCTTTATTTCCTATTAATGAATCTTGCCATATTGTGCATGAATTTCATTTATAATGCTTATGTGATGCACGAATATATGTAATTACATTGGTTAATCAAACACAAGTAAGAATATCTGTTAACGTGGGGCTAACTGTGATTGCTTAGTAAGATAATTAAACACTTAAGGATAACTTGGGAATCTATTCTATATCCTGCTTTAGCAATGTGAAGGTACTTGAACCACAGGTTAGGGTTGCGTGAAGGCCAGTTGTTTCCCTTTGCAAAGGTACTAAAGGGCGGAGTAAAGGTTTAGACAAACAAAGCACTAGAACTTAATGACCTGAGTGAAAGTAGGAATAAGAGGAATAAATCGACATCACAACCATCTCAGGGTGCGGTAACTTGGTTCCAGCATCCCCCCATACTGCTTCGGGTGAGACTTCGGTCCACGCTCTGCGAGCTGATGTCGAAAGGGCCAGTAGTGTAGGAATTTCTTTGGCAAAATAATGCTAAACCTAGGTTAGGCCCCACCAAGCTAACAAATGGTTCAGTTGCCAGGACTAGAATCTGCCTAAGAGATGTGTTATGTCGTATCACTGGAATCCAACTAAGAAAGAGATTGGAGACTGGTTGGATAGTAATATCCACAAATTTTTGGTGCAAGATAATAGAAACCTGTGACTGACTAAGGAATAGTGGCTAGATAGGTACCTATATACAAAAATACATGAGATCTTTCTCTGTTCCTTTCTGGTTGAGCTATACAAGTGGATCATGAAGCTAGCAAATATCCAAGGAATGTGGAGACATGATGGTCCTATTGTTTAGACCACAGAGTTAGTACAAAGATTAGAAGCATCTAAGGATAAGATCACCTGTGTTGTCGATCATTGGCTCGATCGCATCATAGGAGGATTTGTGACTGAATTCGCAGTTGATACCTCAGTCAACTACAACGAGGTGGAGTCGTGCTTTTTCAAAGGACCGTGAGGTAAGTACTTGAAGTATTTGAATTCTTGGATTAAAATGTTATTGTGTGAAAGGTGGGTTATGCAGCTACCTTTAGGTTCGGAGCTATGCAAAGTAGAAAAAATTACAGGAACAAAGGAAGAAAGGGTCCTAAATATAGTCCATTAATTTCACCTCCATGAGGTGACAAAGAGGCGCAAGCTTCTCTACAAAGTGCTATTTAGTTAATAAGAAAAGGATTCCCACGACTGCCACCTCCACCCACACCACCTCCAAATTCACCACCATCGCCTGCAACTTCACCGATACCACCTCCACCTCCACCGTAGTTCAGCATGGAAAATTTAGTCTGTTTAAAGGTTTCGAAAATGAGGACCCGAACCAGTTCTAGTTCGTTGTAAAAGCTGTATGGGAAGCTCAAGGCATTATAGATGATCATTTGAAGAAGGAAACACTAGTTAGTTCACTGCAGGATCGCGCGCTAACCTGGTGAATTAAGTAGTCTAATGATAACCCAAACGCTGGAGTGGTAGACATCCAGACCATGTTGAATAAAGAATTCAGTAGGCCTAAATCTGAGGCATAGTTGATTGTGGGGTTCAAATAAATTGCGATGAAGCCAGGCGAGACACCTTGGGAATTAGATCAGGGGTTGAAGTGTCAAAAATGCGAAGCTAATATCAAATTAACAAATAGATAGCATCGTGAGTGGTTTGTGGCTTCACTCTAGCCACACCTAAGGGTTACATTATCACAACAGAAGATAACAACTTAGGTAGAGGCCTTGGAGATTACAATGAGACTGCATGAAACACCAATGCAGGATCCAAATCTGGGGGTTCAGCAGATCCATGCGCAGTTGAAAAATATTTTCCTGGAGATGAAAAGTTTGACGCAGGACATAACAGTTCGACCATAGGTGCGCAAAGAGGTATGGTGCCTGAAATGCAAGGGTCAGGGGCATGACAAAGACCATTGCCTAGTCTTTGCGAACAACATTTCAGGAGGAGGATCGATGCCTTTGATGCTCAAAGCTCAAAAAAGACAAAGCGTGGGGCTTGCATTATGGTATGTTATATGTCAGGTAGTAGGGAAACATGCCACAGATAACTATCATTTTCTATAGAAGTTTGTGCAAACACCACAACAACGTTTCTGCAACTTTTGTAGGTCAATAGGGAATGATGAGTGGAACTGCAGAAGCTAAGAATTGATGATGGATAGAATACCTACCTACAGGGTTCAAGAAAAAACGTGCCCCCCTGAACAGAACGTGGGGATGGCACTGACAGGCATTTTGTGGTGCAGATGAGGACGAGGCGGAGGAGGACTTGATAGAGGTTAATGAAAGCTAATCTGCTACAATTGCAGAGGACTAGGACATTATGGATATGATTGCACTAACCCAACATGTCTGTCGTGCAAATATTGCACTCTATTTGATCATGAAATAGAGGATTGTCATATGTTGATAGCGAGGATATGCAACAAAGGGGTGCTACCACCTCAACTGACTCAAAACTTGCATATGATGAGGTTCAAGTATCACAAAGAAGATCTGAATGTGAATATAGTACTCCAAAGTGGAATCGCAATAGGATATGATAAGGGGAAACAGCTCGAAGACAACACATGGGTTCACAAAACCCTGACGAAGGAGGTTGAGTTTGATTTGGAGCGCACACGCAAAACATTCATGGAAGAAAATGAAAGCTTTGTTGAGGCCTCCACCTCAGGGAGAAAGGATAAGCCTAATCATGAAATGGACCCTTCTATGCTTACAACCTTCCTAGAGACCTACATGAAGTTGTTGCGTGATATCAAGGTTGTGAAGGGATTACAAGAGTATAAATAGATGCGCTGGAAACACTCCAAGTGAAACACGCATGGTACAAAATATTGGTAAGAATAAAACAATAACATGACGAGAGATGAGGCTAACTGCGCAGATAAGAGAGTACAAAATGGATCAGGTTATTTTGGATCTGGGGCTAAATGCGAATGTCCTAGCAAAGATGACTTGGGAAATGATGGGGAGACCCGCACTGCAGTGGTCCCCGATTCAACTAAGGATGGAAAATTAGCAGAAGATCATCCCCATGGGGTGGTTGCAAGGGGTGACTATAGATATTGAAGGCGTGAACACAATTCCTGACTTTGAAGTAATAGAAATTGTGGATGATAGCAACCCCTACCCTGTGCTCCTTGGAATTGATTAGGCTACTAATATGAAAGGGGTAATCAACCTAAAGAAGAAAAAGATGATACTTGAGAAGCAATCGCTCTGCATAATAGTACCCCTAGATCTTGTTGAAAGATCACGCTATACTGAACTAGTCTATGATTATGAGAGCGATGAAGATCTAGACTGTATCTATAAGGTAACAACATGAGACCAAGATTGAGTGAATCCAATAGTATATGGATGAATTACATGGGATCATGAGAGGTCCTGCACCTCGGACTTTAATGAATAATTAAAACACTGATAGAATCAGTTACATGAAGTAACCACAGTGAGCTGTAACAACATGACCCTGTCACTATGCTATGTGTCATGAGAGGTAAGAAATTTTCCCACTTATGATGGCATGACTGATGTAGATATATTTTTGGATGCATTTGAGAGGGAGGTACCATAGAAGCAACACTTCTAAGCTTTGGACTGGGCACTACGCGCTCTGCTTGCAAAGTGGTGTGGTACATACAAGGGTAGCTTTGATGATTGGCATGAATATAGGAGGATGATGAAAACATGATTTATGAAGTCGAAGGTACAACTGATAGACAAATATGATGGGCAGGATGATCTATGCGTGCACTTGGCCATATGGGCTCAAGCTTATGGAGAGAAGCCCCAACCTGAATGGGTGCACTTGTTTTGTCACACCTTAGATGTCATCTCGATGAACTGGTACTTAGAAGCAGAGCTCTCTCATGGTATAAGTGAATGGGATATTGTGTGTGAGGGATTCATAATGACATTAAGCTTTGAAGATGGGTTTGATTGTATCGAAAAAGTACTACAAGAAGTAAAAGCAGCAATCTTTAGGATACTGCGGGATCCTTTGGACCTGATTCAACCTGATTAGGCTACTCAATTGAGTCATGTGTTGGAATGTTGTACCATAATCAATGAAGAAGAAGATAAGGATCTGCGAAAGGTTAAAATCCTTGAAACGGAAGGTCACCCAAGGTTGAACGACTATAGATTCAGAATCCTGATATAACTACACCACTGAAAACAAAATAGGTAAACATTGGTACAGAGGTAGAGCCCAAATTCGTGAAGATTGGATATTACTGGGATGACACAATGGTGGATAAGGTCGTTGAATTGCTCTGCGAATACCAGGATTTATTCACTACCAATTTTACAGAACTAAAAGGGATAATTAGGGACAAATGTGCTATGAAGATCACGTTGAAGCCTAACGCGAAGCTGGTTAAGCAAAAATCTTACCGTCTCAATCCAAAATATAAGGAGAAGGTCCGCTTAGAGCTACACAAGGTGCTCGTGGCAAGAATCATTGAGCTCGTAGAAGAATTTGATTGGGTAATCCCAATTGTGGTGCAGGAAAAGAAGCAGAAGGATTATGCATAGATATTAAGAAGTTGAATGACGCTTGTGTACATGATCCCTTCTTGACTCTGTTCACTAATGAAGTGTTGAACAATGTAGGTGGCTAGGAAGCTTATTTTTTCACTGGTGGCATGAATAATGTAGATATATTTTTGGATGCATTTGAGAGGGAGGTACCATAGAAGCAACGCTTCTAAGTTTTGGACTGGGGACTACGCGCTATCCCCGCAAAGTGGTGTGGTACATACAATGGTAGCTTTGATGATTGGCATGAATATAGGAGGATGATGAGAACATGATTTGGGAAGCCAAAGGTACGACTGACAGACAAATATGATGGGCAGGATGATATGTGCATGCACTTGGCCATATGGGCTCAAGCGTATGGAGGGAAGCCCCAACCTATATGGGTGCACTTGTTTTGTCACACCCTAGATGTCATCTCGATGAACTGGTACTTAGAAACAAATCTCTACCATGGTACAGGTGAATGGGACATTCTGTGCGAGGGATTCATAATGACATTCAGCTTTGAAGATGGATTTAACTGTATCGACAAAGCACTACAAGAAGTAAAAGCAGCAATCTTTAGGATACTGCAGGATCCTTTGGACCTGATTCAACCTGATTGTGCTACTCAATTGAGTCATGTGTTGGAATGCTATAACATAACTGATGAAGAAGAAGATGAGGATCCGCGAAATGTTAAAATCCTTGAAACGGAAGGTCACCCAAGGTTGAAGGACTGTAGATTCAGAATCCTGATATAACCGCGCCACTGAAAACAAAACAGGTAAACATTGGTACAGAGGTAGAGCCCAAATTCATGAAGATTGGATATTACTGGGATGACGCAATGGTGGATAAGGTCGTTGAATTGCTTCGCGAATACTAGGATTTATTCGCTACCAATTTTACGGAACTAAAAGGGATAATTAGTGACCTATGTGCTATGAAGATCGCGTTGAAGCCCAACGTGAAGTTGGTTAAGCAAAAACCGTATCGTCCCAATCCAAAATATAAGGATAAGGTCCGCTTAGAGCTACATAAAGTGCTCGTGGCAAGCATCATTGAGTTCGTAGAAGAATTTGATTGGGTAATCCCAATTGTGGTGTAGGAAAAGAAGCAGAAGGATGAAATAAGGATATGCATAGATATCAAGAAGTTGAATGACACTTGTGTACATGATCCCTTCTCGACTCCATTCACTAATGAAGTGTTGGACAATGTAGGTGGCTAGGAAGCTTATTCCTTCACTGATGGGTTCTCTAGGTACCATCAGATCAAAATCGCGTCAAAGGATAGGAGCAAGACAACCTTCGCGACTGAGTGGGGGTGTTTTTAGTACACTGTAATGCCTTTTGGATTGAAGAATGGGCTTGCGATTGTTTTACGCGTAGTCGTTGTTGTGTTCAAGGAATTTATTCATAAGTTCCTAGAAGTGTACTTTGATGAATAGATTGTGTTTGGGCTGGTGAAATGCCATGTCACAAGTTTACACCTAATCCTAGATACCTATCAAAGATACCAGATCGCGCTCAATCTGAAGAAAGGACTGTTTTGTGTTCCTTTTGGGACGCTAGTGGGTCATGTGGTTTTTATTCAAGGATTGATGGTAGGTCCTATGAATATTGTGGTGATACTTAACTTGGAAGCATCAAGGAGTGTGAAGCAATTGCACGTTACCCTAGGACATACTGGATATTACAGGAAGTTTATCAAAGGCTATGCCCAAATCACCATGCCTATGGAGAAGTTGTTAAAAAATGATGCCACATTCTGCTAGAACGAGGATTGTAATAAAATCTTGGATGTTTGAAAGAAAATATGGTCACCGTGTCGATCCTAGTCTTCCCGAATTGGAAGAAGGAGTTTCATGTATGTATAGCACTAGGAGAAGTTTTGGCACATGCTAGTGGAGGAGACTTGGACTATCCTATAGCATTCGCAAGAAGAAGGTTATCCAAGGTGGAGAAGAACTATTCCACCACTGAGCGCAAAGGGTTAGCCATGGTATAAACACTCCAGAAGTTTAGGCATTACTTTTTGGGAGGCCATTTTAAGATGTATACAAATCATTTTGTGTTGAAATACCTGGTCAATAAGCATGTGTTGGGGGGGGGAGAATCTAGAAATGGTTGTTATTATTCTAGGAATATGATTTTGAAGTTATTGTGAAACCTATATGACTGAACGCGGGACCAGACCATCTGTCGCACATCAAAACAGGGGAAGAGCCCACTAATTTGGGAGAAGGATTGCCTAACGTGCATCTATTTGCAGTGCATGTCATGGATGGTCATTTTGAAGATCTCATACACTTCCTAACGATAGGAATTGCCTCGGAAGGATACACTGTCCAACAAAAGAAGGAGTTGGTGGTGTGCATGGTATACTTTTCTATCATTGTAGGGCATATGTATAAAATAGGGTTCGATGAGATATTGTGATGGTATGTACTAGAGTTTGAGAGGAGAAGTATCCTTGCAGATGCTCATGGGGATGTCACGGGAGGACATTATGCAAGGAGAATGACTATGCAGAAGATTATATGCACAGGGTTGTGGTGGCCAAAACTCCATCAAGATTCAAAAGCATACTACAAAGCGTGTGATGTGTGTCAAAGGACTAGTAGGCCATCGCGGAGGGGTGAGTTACCTCTGAATCCATAGATGACGTTACAACCCTTTGAGAAATGGGCGATAGATTTTGTGGGACCCATTCATTCCCAAGGAAAGATGGAGGCAAGGTACATTATCACTACAACGAAGTATTTGACTCGATGGGCAGAGGCACAACTGGTGAAGGATTGTACAGGCACAACTGTTGTAAATTTCCTCTTTGAGTATGTACTGACGCGATTTAGGTGTCCAAATATTTTGATGAGTGATCGTGGTACACACTTTTTGAATGAGAGAATCAGCGTGCTAACGAACGAATTTTAGGTATATCACTAGAAGAGCTTGACTTATCACCTGCATGCTAACGAGAGGGTCAAAGCATTCAATAAATTTCTACAGAATGCGCTGACCAAGGTTTTCAATTACTATGGGCCTATCGAATGACATGTAAGAAGTTGACTGGAAAAACACCCATTTAGGCTTGTCTATGGTGTTGAAGTGGTGATGCCCATGGAATACATTGTGGCTACTCCATGCATAGTGGCACTCACGAGTATGACGGATCGTAGAGCCCTGGAGGAGAGGCTTATGCAATTGGCTGAGCTAGAGGAAGAAAGATTTCTAGCTAGATTTTACCAACAAGTCCAAAAAAAACGCAAAAAAGCATGGCATGATCAACACATTAGGCTGTGCACCTTTAAGGTAAATGACCTGGTTTTGTTACATGATAGCAAGTATGATAAATTTCTAGGAAAATTTAGAATGCCCTAGTTAGGGCCTTATGTCATTAAGGATATTACCGATGGGGGAACGGTTCAGTTGGTCAAATTGAATAGAGATCCCTTCCTAGGAAAGGTGAATGGAAGTCTCTTGAAACCATACACCGGTGGTCCGACCATGTGACTATATGAAGGTAGCATAGTCTTAGCACTACAGGCAGCTGAAAGGAGGCATGGGACTATAAACTACACTACCTGGGTTGGGGAGCTACACGATTGGAGGATTGTGCAAAGTAAGGAAGTGTCATAGGGTTCGCAGCAACGTGAAGGGAGCTGTGCTACCCAGGGATAAATCATGAAGGTTGGCCGGAAAGTGACTATTAAAGTCACTCTTCACAATTTGATGATAGAAATGTGGCCAAATGGAGCGGGCGTATGGCATTTAAAATAGAATTTATGGGTCAAATCCCTGAAAATTTACTGCTAATCTCACATTAATGAACTGAATTTGTGGGCAGTAGTTGGATTTGAGTTCAAAATTCCCTATAAATTATAAGTGGTTGTACAAAGAAAAACACTTGGAATTTTGAGAATTGAGTTGTTGACCTCTTAGGCACACATGAATCATGAGCACTATGAACTTTTGATAGCCAATTCAACATTGAGACATTACCGAAGGAGACATAGGAGTTCTTGGAGAACATCATGTCAGTGCCCACAGAAGCTATAGATATTGAAGCAAAGGAGTCGATGCCTAATATTGAGATGGAGGAAGAAGTAGTTGCTCCAGAGGTTTCCGAAGTCCCCAAAGCACTGAGGACACCAAGACAAAAGATGACCCCAACCGAAGGATAAGAATGACAAGCACCTTGCAATATTGATGTGTGCAATGCTAAGAAGAAACCCACTGAAGCCTACAACACAGGACAATGGAAAATCATTAATTTGGAGCCAGAGGAGGAAGAAATAAAAGACATCCTGATGGATGATGAGGATGTGGGAGTAGACGTAGAGGGAGTTGATGCCCAGGGTGTTGAACCTATCACTCGGTTGCCTGAGTATGTCCCTCCGTGTAGGGGCAAGGCCAAGGTGCTGAAAGATATCGATGAGATCAAGGTCCCCTTGCAAACCCCTATGCTACCAAATGAAAATTTTTTTGAAGGATCGCACTTAGGGTGGGTTCCACTGCTAAAACTCGAAGACTGGGACTTGATCATGAGAAGTTCCCACACCTGGCGACTGAGCAACCGATGCGTCACATTATCGACACAACCACTAGAATGACTACATTGGAGCCGCGGAGGTGGTGCAGAGGAGTATATAAGGAAGGGTTTCTCAACCTGCTTTGGGTGTCACACTACAACCACACCCTAGTTACAGCATTGGCCATCAAGCAACTGTTGTGCTTGGTGCATGATGGGTGTCTACGGTTGGAGGAGCCAATACCCATCACTGATAGGTTGATCCACAGGATCGCGCGGTTGCCTTACATAGGAGAAAATATGGCCATGATATTTGGTGAAGAAGGTGGTGAGCAGGCCCTCACGGAGGCCATGAAAGAAAAGTTTAAGTTGTTAAAGAAGTCCTGTGGTTATGCCATATCCAGTATCTATGACCCTGCTGTAAAGGTGGCTACGCAGTTTCTAACAGGGAAGGTGATGAGGAAGTGTCACGCCGATGAGGTGTCAACACCTATCGTTGCATTAGACGCCCAATGCACCGAGGGTGTTCAGTTAAATTGGGAAGAATATCTCTATGGTGAGTTCCTTGCAAATTGTTACGCAACACAGGAGCTCAGCGATACCTTCCACTACACATGGCTCTTGCTGTTGATTTTGCTAGTAGCATGGGAGCTGCCAGAGGACAAACAATTCCCTTCAGTTGTGTCAAACCTAGCAGAAGCAGTGAAGTATGCTTTGTTGTAGGCAACCGACGATGCGCAATGCATCAAGGACAGAAAGATCTTCTGGATCTTGATGGATATGAAAATCTACATAGTCATCAATCACAAACCGCAGTTCTTGCCTATGGTGTTTGAAAACTCGCAGGGCTATGCAGAGTTTAAAGAATATTTTCACGATGTGGCCATCATGGTATGGAAGGAACCTACGTATAAATGGTATGAATTGCCTTATCTGGAAATAGATGACGCCATTGATGTAGTACTTGATCGATGGCCAGTAGAATGGCACACTACAACAGACTTGGCAGTGGGAGGGAGCAATTCCTCTGCACAGAAAAAGAAGGAGGAGGCCAAGCTAAAGATGATGCATTTGGCCGAGAAGAGGAAGAAGGAGGCTGCTGATAAGGCCTAGGTAGAGTGTGATCCTGCTCAGTGGACAGTGAAACAAAGGGGTGGAACAGAGCAAGGTTCTGACAAAGGCGCAAGGTCACCTTCACCTGAGACAGAGGAGGAGACGGACGAGTAGACAGAATAACACGATGTGGACCCCCAGGTGACAAGTGTATAAGGGAGCAAGAGAAATGAGGGTACAAGAAGAAATCAAAGGCTACTAAGACATCATTCGACCCAATCACCCTCACAGAGGGTGATCTGCGTGACATCGGTGACACGGTGTGGGATGTCACCACGGAGGCCCTACAACAATTTGAGCAGCAATAATAAATAATCTTGGCGGCTATCCAGACATGTTTGTAGGAGCTACAGACCTGCACATCATAGGCTGGCATGGTGTCTACCAACCTTGCTATCAGCACTTTAGAAGTTGCCAAGATGCTGTGCGCAAAGGCCTCCAGTGCGATAGTGTTGCTTGACGGAGAAATGACCAGATAGAATGAAGCTAACAGGCCCACTATCAGTACCCTAAAGGGAGTAGGGTTGAATCTGATAGCACTCCCTGATGAAGTGCTCCACCTCTTGCAGGATGGATTCATTGTAGAGCTGAGGGCTTGTGAGCACCATGCCCTCCAAGTGATTAGTGAACAATAGAGCAGATGGCACTACAACGAGACTCTACCATCGCTGTTGTGACCTAGGCGACCAACCAGAATAAGAATCTAATGTATCTTGTTCAGGAGGCATGCCAAATGGTCCTAGAGTTGGCCATTTCTGATGAAGAACCAGTCAAGGTGTGCATCTGCAAGCTAGCCATGGGGGTGCATGATGCGTGTACAAAAATGGCGAGGGTTCAGTTGGATTTGAACCTACAGATCACTGTGTTACAGATGAAGGCCCGGCCTTCAAATCCACTAGAACTAATGGAGGAGTAGGCGACCACTGTCATAGAAGCAGTATCGGCGGTTGACAGTGCAATAGGAGACTTCACGGAACTTTTTGAGCAGTCATTCGAGGTCCTGACGAGCTTGCAGGAGGACCCCAATGTACAGTGACTGGAGCAATTGAAGCCATCACTGGATGAGGCTTACATGGTGACAACCTCTACTGAAGGAAAGCTTGCAACTCTGTAAGCAACTCAACAAAAGTTTCAGGTCGATTGTTCAGGAGCTATGACTTAGCAGATAGTTGAAGAAGTGAATCAAGCACTCGCACAGTGCACTACTGAGGTTGTGGTCATACGAGTCGAGCTGTAAGGTCTTTTTGCTAAGATCTCCACACCTACTGAGTGACTTGAGGGTGAGTCATGATGTTTGTGTTGGGGGCCTGTTGGGAACGGGATCCCCCAAGGACATTTTTGGGGCTAAAAGCCCATGTTTTGGGTCAAATTTTGTAATAAAGTTTTAAAGTCTCTGCAATTTGTGGTCACGAAGCGCAAAGGTGTCATGAGTCATAAAGGGTCTTCCACCCTTATTTTTGTAAATTAAAGTCAGCTGTAAAGATCTACTCATGGTCCACAGAGCATGGGATTGTATAAAAAGAGCTAAGTAAGTAAGCTCTAAGAAAGTCTTACGAATTCATGGGTTGTAGAAGGTCTTGAGTGACAAGGAGAGAAGTCTAAGTGTTGGGTCGTAGTGTAGGTAGAGAATCTGTAGCTGAGTGTGCAGAGGCCTAGGGTAGAAGTATTCAGCTAAGCCCGCGGACCCCTATAGCTGTATGCGCAAGGCGGATAGAGACTGTAATCATCTGAAGATATCAATAAAGAGAAGTATTCTACAAAGTCTATGTCTTTATTTCCAATTAATGCATCTTGTCATATTGTGCATGAATTTCATTTATAATGCCTATGCAATTCATGAATTATTGGGCATGGAATCACCCCAAGGCATGTTTTGGGGCTCAAAGCCCAAGTTTTGACCGAATTTTGTTGTAAAACTCCGTGAATTGCGGGTGCAAAGCACGAAAAGTATGATAGAGACATAGGGTTGTCCTCTCCAGGTAGGAGAAGAGGGTAGAAGAATAACAAGTCTAAGTGATTGAGTCACAAGTGTAAAGTGTGTCTTTGGGTCGTAGTGTAGGAGAAGGATCTGAAGTTAAGTGCACAGAGGCCTAGTAGCATGCAGCTGAGTGCACAGGGTGGAGTCGAGTATGTAACCGAGGAAGGAATTAATAAAGAGAAGTTTTATCATAATTATGTGTATCTGTTCTTGGGTTAATGCATGTTTCATATAATTTGCAAATATATTGTTTATTTATTGTGTGCACCTGTATGAATGGTTTATGTTGTTAAGTATTACTTAGACCATGCAAGTAGGCTAAGATAATCAACTAACATTTGAATACCCGTAAAGTCTTGGGTAATAACACAGCAGTGCAACATTAAGCCCCTAAGTAGGGCTGCACATAGGCAGTATATTGAGCCACGAGGTACGAGAAAGTGCACGAAGCAACTTGAAAGTAGGGTCATACTACGGACCACTTGAACTCATTAAACATCTCCAGGGTATGGAAACCTGGTTCTAGCACCATCCCATACTACTTCAGGTGAGACCTCAGTCCGTGCTTAGCAGACTCTTGCCAAAAGGGCTAGTAGTAATGGGATTTGTTTGGCTAAATCAACTCTGAACCTAGGTCAAGCCCCAATAATCCAAAAAATGTTTCCATTGCTGAGACCGGGATCTGCATAAGAGATGTTTGATGTCGTATCACTGGAAGCCGACAAAGAAAGCAATTGAAGAGTGGTTGGATAGGAATATTCACGAGTTCACGATGCAAAAAAATAGGAATCTGTGATTATTGAAGGAAGAGTGGTTAGATTTCTAATTATATATGGAAATCCATGAAATTACCTTTGCATCCTTCCCCTCTAATTTATACGAGTGGATTGTGAAGCTAGCAGACAGTCAAGGAAGGTGTAGGCTCGACAACCCTATTGTGTGGACTCCAGAGTTGGTGTGCAGACTAGAAGCATCAGAAGATAAGATCGTGCACGCTGTGGATCACTGACTCAACTGAATTATAGGGGGATTTATCACCAAATTCATAGTAGATACTTTAGTCAACTATGGTAAGTCAGAATGACACTTCCTCAAAGGACCGCGAGGTAAGTATGTTAAATCTTTGAACACTTGGATTAAAATGCTACTATGTGAAACGTGAGTTATGTGAATAAATTGATGTCTAGGGCTACGCAAAGTGGGAGGATCTACAGAAACAAAGGTATTGAAGAACTAGAAACTAGCACATTGATTTCACCTCCGCGAGAAAGTGAGGAAGAGCTCGCGAAGGTCTCACCAAGAAGTGTGATCAGTTTGATAAAGCAATGAATTCCACGCATACCACTTCCACTTACACCACCACCAGTTTCACCATCTTCACCCCCCTCTTCGGCCACACCACCTCCGCCACCACCACAGTTCAATATGGCAAGCGTGATAAAATTTTCGGTGTTCAAAGGAGTAGGGAATGAAGATTCGGACCAGTTTTGGTTTGTGGTAAGGGCTGTATGGGAAGCACAGGGAGTCACTGAGGATAATATAAGGAAAGCAATGCTGGTCAGTGCTTTGTAGGATCGCACACTAACTTGGTACAATAATCACTCCAATGACAATCTGAACGTAGGGATCACGGATATCCAAGTTGTGCTAAACAAGGAATTTAGCAGGCCCAAATCAGAGACGCAGTCAATCATCGAATTTAAGGAAATCGCGATGCTTCCAGGCAAGAGCCCCTAGGAGATGGATCAAAGACTGAAGGGTATGATTCTTGAAGCTAACATGACCTTAGCAGATGGGCAGCACCGCGCATGGTTTGTAGCGTCGCTAACGCCACATCTAAGGAATGCGCTATCACAACAGAAGCTATCCACTCAGGCTGAGGCCTTCCCATGGTGGATGAAAAGAAAGATGAGGTAGCAGGAGATCCTATCAAAATATTGCTCGAAGAGGCCTTTGAGTGACAAAGGAATGCGATGATGGATAACTTTTCCAAGATCCTTCAACGGCTTCCCAGGGGCGACACATCTACTTCCAGCAACTACTTTGGAGGCGCCAAACCCTTTAAGGTACAAGTTAACTTTGACTTTGCCATATTTGATGGTCAAGTAGATGCACACGATGTAGATAAATGGTTAAATCTTCTAGAAAGGTATTTTTTTGTTTATGATTTTTCTAGTGGGGAAAAGATTACTTTCATCCTTCTCAAAGCCACCCCACACATCAAGGACTGGTGGGAAACCTACTACGAGCAGAAGGATGAAAGTACAACCTCACTTTTCTCAATCGCACCCACTTGGAATTCATTCTGAAATTCCATCAAGGAGAAGTACTACTCTATCAGAAGCTATGAGGATAAATACATAAAGTGGACCACACTGTAGCAAGGAAGGGACCAAGACGTGCCTGAGTTTACAAATATTTTCCATACACTTCACACAAAGTTGGGTATCAAGGATTCTGACCTGAATTTCGTACTTAAATACCACGACTGCCTACACAGGTACATCCAGGATGAGAAGGAGTTCCTGGAAATCTCCTCACTTGACACAACGTACCGATACGCTATCAAGATCAAGTAGAAGTTTAAACAGAAGAAGCGAGACTTTGGATCTGCCAATTCAAAGAAATTGTTGCACAAAGGACAAACCCAAGGTGCAATGGCCTAGGACAATCCACCAAAGCCACAATAAAAGAACAACATTGTGAAGCTGAAGAAGGAAATGGGAAAGTGGTGTGAGTTCCATAAGAGCTCCACTCACAACACAAGTGAATGTCGAGCCAAGCAGTAACTGGTGTCCGAGATAAAGTCTTCGGAATCAGATGCATATTCCGACTTTGAGTTAGAACCTGATAAGGGTAATGAAAAAGGGAAGTAGATTATCGATGTGGAGATAAACACCACCATTTCTACCACGAATATCCAGAAGGAGGAACTTGATAATCCAGAGGACAACACTTGGAATTTTGAGAATTGAGTTGTTGAGCTCTCAGGCGCACATGAATCACAAGTGCTACGAACTTTTAATAGCTAGTTCAGCATTGAGACATTACCGAAGGAGACACAAATTTCTTGTAGAAGATCATGTCGGTGCCCACTGAAGCTATAAATACTGAAGTAGAGGAGTTGATGCCAGAAATTGAGATGAAGGAAGAAGTAGCTGCTCCAGAGGTTGCGAAAGTCCCCAAAGCACCAAGGACGCCAAGACCAAACTAGACCCCAACCAAGGAGAGCACAAAGGATAAGAATAGTAAGCAATTTGTAATATTGGTGCGTGCATCGCTAAGAAGAAACCCACTGAAGCCTACTGCACAGGAGAATGGCAAAGCATACATTTGGAGCCAGAGGAGGATGAAATCAAAGACATCCTGATGGATGATGAGGATGTGGGAGTAGATGTGGAGGGATTTGAAGCCCAGGGTGCTAAACCTATTACTCGGTTACCTGAGTATGTCCCTTCATGCAAGGGCAAGGCCAAGGTACTGAAAGATATCGATTGGAGCAAGGTCCCCTTGCAAACCCCTCTACTGTTGAATGAAATTATTTTCGAATGATTGTGCTTGGGGTGGGTTCCACTACTAAAACTCGAAGACTGGGACTTGGTTGATCATGAGAAGTTCCCACACTTGTCGACTGAGCAGCTGATGCATCGCATTATCGACAGAACCACCAAAATGACTACATTGGAGCCACGGAGGTGGTGTAGAGGAGTAGACAACGCAGGGTTGCTCAACCTACTTTTGGTGTCACACCACAACTACACCCCAGTTACAGTATTGGTCATCAAGCAGCTACTATGCTTGGTGCATGATGGGTGTCTATGGTTGGACGAGCCAATACACATCATTGACAGGTTGATCCACAAGATCACGTGATTGCCTTACATAGGAGAAAATCTGGCCATTATATTTGGTGGAAAAGGTGGTGAGTAGGCCCTCGCGGAGGCCACAAAAAAAAGTTTAAGTTGGTCATGTGGATATGCCATATTTAGTATTTATGACCCTGCTGTAAAAGTCGCTACGTAATTTCTAGTAGGGAAGGTGATGAGGAAGTGTCACGCCGATGAGTTGCCGATGCCTATCATTGTATTAGCAGCCCAGTGCACCGAGGGAGTTTAGTTCAATTGGGAAGACTATCTCTGTGGTGAGTTTCTTGCAAACTGCCATAAAGTATAGGAGCTCAGCAAGACATTCCACTACGCATGGCTCTTGCTGTTGATTGTGCTAGTAGCATGAGAGCTTCCAGAGGACAGACAATTCCCTTCAGTCGTGTTAGACCTACCAGAAACAGTGAAGTACGCTTCACTGTGGGCGACCAAGGATGCACAGCGCATCAAGGACAACAAGATCTTCTGGATCTTGATGGAGATGAACATCCGCATAGCCATCAATCGCAAACCGCGGTTGTCACCTATGGTGTTTGACAACCTGCATGGCTACGCAGAGTTTGAAGCATATTTTCACCATGTGGCCATGAGGGCATGGAAGGACCCTATGTAGAAATGGTATGACTTTCCTTATCTGGAAATGGATGACACCATTGATGCCAATACTTGATCAATGGCCGGCAGAATGGCACACTATAGAAAACTTGGCTGTGGGAGGGAGCAAGTCCTCCGCATAGAAAAAGAAGGAGGAGGCCAAGCTAAAGATGACGCAATTGGTCGAGAAGGGGGAGAAGGAGGCCACTGATAAGGCCCAGGTAGAGTGAGATGTTGCTTAGTAGATAGCGAAGCAAAGGGGTGGAATAGAGTGAGGCTTTGACAAAGGTGCGAGGTCGCCTTCACCTGAGATAAAGGAGGAGATGGACAAGCAGACAGAACAACACAACGTGGACCCCTAGGCGACAAGTGTCTTTGGGAGCAAGAGAAAGGAGATTACAAGAAGAAATCAAAGGATACTAAGACATCATTAGACCCAATCACCCTCATAGAGGGTGATTTGCACAACATCGGTGACACGGTACGAGATGTCACCACGGAGGCCCTACAACAATTTGAGCAGCAACAACAAGTAATATTGGGGGCTATCCATACATGTTTGTAAGAGCTGCAGACCCATGCATCACAGGCTAGCATGGTGTCTACTAGCCTTTCTATCGGCACTTCAGAAGCTTCCAAGACGCTGCACACAAAGGCCTCCAATGCAGTGACCACAGAGAATGAAGCTGATAGGCCCCCTATCAGTGCCCTAAAGGGAGTAGGGTTGAATCTGGTAGCACTCCCTGTTGAAGTGCTCCACCTCTTATAGGATGGAGTGATTGTAGATTTGAGGGCCCGTGAGTACCGTGCCCTCTAGGTGATTAGTGAAAAACAAAGTAGATGGCACTACAACGAGACTCTAACATCATTTTTGTGACTGAGGCGACCAACCAGAAAAACTATCTAATGTAGGTCATCGACAAGGCATGCTGAATGGTCCTAGAGTTGGCCATTCTTGACGACGAACCAATCAAGGTGTGTATCCGCAAGCTGGCCATGGGGGTGCGCGATGCGTGTACAAAAATGGCAAGGGTTCAGTTGGAGTTGAACTTGAAGATCACAGACTTATAGATGAAGGCCTAGCCTTCAACTCCACCAGAACTAAAGGAGGAGTAGGCGACCACTGTCACAGAAGCAGTATCGGTGGTTGAAAGTGCAGTAGTAGACTTCACACAAATTTTTGAGCTGTCATTCAAGGTCCTAATAAGCTTGCAGGAGGACCCCAATGTACATCGACTAGAGAAACAGAAGCCGTCACTAGATTAGGCTTACATGGTGACAAACTCTATTGAAGGAAAGCTTGTGACTCTACAAGAAACTCATCAAAAGTTTCAGGCTAACAGTTCACGAGCTGTGACCGAGCAGATGGTTGAAGATGCGAAGCAAGCGGCCGCACAGTGCACTGTTGATGTTGCGGTCATACGAGTCGAGATGGAACGTCTTTGTGCTAATATCTTCATGCCTACCAAGTGACTTGAGGGCAAGTCATGATGTTTGTGTTGGGGGCCTGTTGGGAACGAGATTCCCCAAGGACAATTTTGGGGCTAAAAGCCCATGTTTTGTGTCAAATTTTGTAATAAAGCTCCACAATTTGTGGTCACAGAGTGTGAAGGTGTCATGAGTCATAAAGGGTTGTCAACCCTTATTTTTGTAAAGTAAAGTCGGCTGTAAAGATCTACTCATGGTCAACGAACCATGTGATTGTATAAAAAGAGCTAAGTAAGTAAGCTCTAAGAAAGTCTTAAGGAGTCATGGATTGTAGAAAAGTCTTGAGTGATGAGGATAGAAGTATAAGTTTTGAGTTGTAGCATAAGTAGAGGCCCTGTAGCTGAGTGTGCAAAGGCCTAGGGTAGAATTATGCAGTTGAGTGCACGGACCCCTATAGCTATGTGCGTAGGGTGAATAGAGACTGTAATCATCTGAAGATATCAATAAAGAGAAGTATTCTACAAAGTTCATGTTTTTATTTCCAGTTAATGCATCTTGTCATATTGTGCATGAATTTCATTTAGAATGCTTATTTGATGCCCGAATTGTTGGGCATGGAATCCCCCCAAGGCATGTTTTGGCGCTCAAAGCCCAAGTTTTGAGCGAATTTTGTTGTAAAGCCCCGTGAATTGTGGGCATAGAGTGTGAAAATTATGATAGTTTCATAGGGTTGTCTACCCTAGTTTTGTAATGTAATGTCGGCTGGATAGACCTACCCATGGTCCGCGGACCATGGGATTGTATAAATAGAGCGAGGCTCTAAGTGTAAAGGAGAAGAGGGGAGAAGAATAACAAGTCTAAGTGATTGAGCCAAAAGTGTAAAGTGTGTCTTTGGGTCATAGAGTAGGAGAAGGCTCTGTAGCTAAGTGTGTAGAGGCCTAGTAGTCCACAGCGGAATGTGCATACCCCTACAACTAAGTGCACAGGGCTGAGTCGAGTCTGTAACCAAGGAAGGAATTAATAAAGAGAAGTTTTATCATAATTTTGTGTATTTGTTCTTGGGATAATACATGTTTCATATAATTTGAAAATATATTATTTATTTACTGCGCGCACTTGTATTCAACCCCTGAGTAGGGCTGCGTGTAGGCAGTATATTGGGCCACGATGTATGAGATAGTGCACGAAGAAACCTGCACATAGGTTCATACTGCTAACCACTTGAACTCATTAGACATCTCCAGGGTATGGAAACCTAGTTCTAGTATCATCCCATACTACTTCGCGTGAGAGCTCAGTCCGTGCTTAGCATACTGTTACCAAAAGGGCTAGTAGTATGAGGATTTGTTTGGATAAATCAACTCTGAACCTAGGTCAGGCCCTAATAAGCCAAAAAATGTTTTTGTTGTCGGGATCAGGATCTAAATAAGAGATGTCTGATGTCGTCTCACTAGAATCTGACAAAGAAATTAATTGAAGAGTGGTTAGATAGGAATATTTACGAGTTTGCGATGCAGGAAAATAGGAATCTACGATTATTAAAGGAAGAGTGGTTAGATTGCTACTTATTTACAGAAATCCACAAAATTATTTTTTTGCATCCTTCCCCTCTGATTTGTATGAGTGGATCATGAAGCTAGCAAACAGTCAAGGAAGGTGTAGGCTCGACAAACCTATTATGTGGACTCTAGAGTTGGTCCGCAGACTAGAAGCATCAGATGATAATATCGCACACACTGTGGATCACTGGCTTGAGCGAATTATAGGGGGGATTTATCACCGAGTTCATGGTAGATACTTTAATACGCTATAGTGAGGCAAAACGACACTTCCTCAAAGGACCATGAGGTAAGTATGTTAAATCTTTGATCACTTGGATTAAAATGCTACTGTGGGAAAAGCGAGTTATGTGAATAAATTGATGTTTGAGGCTATGCAAAGTGGGAGGATCTACAAAAAAAAGGGTAGCGTAGAACTAGAAACTAGCCCCTTGATTTCACCTCTGCGAGAAAGCAAGGAAGAGCTTGCGAAGGTCTCACCAAGAAGTGTGATCAGTTTGATAAAGCAGCAAATTTTGCGCATACCACTTCCACCTACACCACCACCAGTTTCACCATCTTCACCCCCCTCTTTGGTCACACCACCTCCGCCACCACCACAGTTCAAAATGGCAAGTGTGATAAAATTTCCGATGTTCAAAGGAGTAGGGAATGAAGATCTGGACTAGTTTTGGTTTCTGGTAAGGGTTGTATGGGAAGCGCAGGGAGTCACAGATGATAATATAAAGAAATCAATGTTGGTTAGTGCATTGTAGGATCACGCACTAACTTGGTACATTAAACACTCCAATGAGAATCCAAACGTAGGGATCGAGGATATCCAAGCTGCGCTAAATAAGGAATTTAGCAAGGCAAAATCAGAGACACAGTCAATGATTGGATTTAAGGAAATTGTGATGCTTCCAGGTGAGACCCCCTAGGAGATGGATGAGAGACTGAAGGATATGATTCGTGAAGCTAACATGACCTTGAAAGATGGGCAACACCGCACATGGTTTGTAGTGTCGCTAATGCCGCATCTAAGGAATGCGCTGTCACAATAGAAGTTATCCACTTAGGCTGAGGCCTTCCCATGGTGGATGAAAAGAAAGATAAGGCAGCAGGAGATCCTATCAAAATCTTGCTCAAATAGGCCCTTGAGTGACAAAGGAACGCAATGATGGATAACTTTGCCGAGATCCTTCAACGACTGCCCAAGGGCGACACATCTACTTCCAAAATCTACTCTGGAAGTGCCAAACCCTTTAAGGTACAAGTTAAATTTGACTCTCCCGTATTTGAGGGTCAGGTAGATGCACATGGTGTAGATAAATGGTTAAATATACTAGAAGGGTATTTTTCTATTTAAGATTTTTCTAGCAGGGAAAAGATTACTTTCGCCCTTCTCAAAGCCACCCCACATGTCAAGGACTCGTGGGAAACCTACTGTGAGCAAAAGGATGAAAGTACAACCTCATTGTTTTTAGCCACAACCACTTGGATATCATTCCAAAATTCCATAAAGGAGCAATACTACTCTATTAGAAGCTATGAGGACAAATACACAAGGTGGACCACACTGCAATAGGGAAGGGACCAGGACGTGCCTGAGTTTACCAATATTTTTCATACACTTCACACAAAGTCAGGTATCAAGGATTCTGACCTAAATTTCATACTCATATATCGGGACTGCATACACAGGTACATCCAGGACAAGAAGGATCTCTTGGACATCTCCTCGCTCGGCATGACATACCGATACGCTGTCAAGATCAAGAAAAAATTTAAACATAAGAAGTGAGACTTTAGGTCTGGAAATCTGAAGCAAGGGAAAGGCACCCCCAAAATGTTGAACAAAGGACAAAGCTAAGGCACGGTGGCCTAGGACAACCCTCCAAAGCTGCAAGCAAAGAACAACATCGTGAAGCTAAAGAAGGAAATGGGAAAGTGGTGTGAGTTCCATAAGAGCTCCACTCACAACACAAGTGAGTGTCAGGCCAAGCAGTAACTGGTGGTCAAGCTAAAGTCTTCGGAATCAGATGTATATTCTAACTCTGAGTCAGAACCTGATAAGGGGAATGACAAAGGGAAGAAGATTATTGATGCAGAGACAAACACCACCATTGCCACCATGAAGATCCAGAAGGAGGAACTTGAAGATCCACAAGAGGAGGAGCACCTCTTCCACTCCCAAATGTGGGTAAAGGGATCCCCACTAAAGTTTATTATCAATAGCAAGAGCCAAAAGAACCTCATTTCGATAAAGGTCGTGAAGCAGCTAGGCTTACCGACCATAGCACATCCACAACTATACACCATCGAGTGGCTTCACCAAGGATGAGATGTTATGAAACTAGCTCAAGAAAAGATAGAAAAGATGGATCAACGCCTTAGAATTCAGCCTCTTCGAGGGGGCAACCTCCTTTACATTACATAAATGAACAATTCTTCGATGATACAAATGAAAAGACCTCCTTTCGATATATAGGAGTCTAAGGGGTCATAACATAATCAAAGCCTACATAACAATAATAATGTAAGGTCACAATAATAATAATAGTGGGCTTCTATGGGGCACAATAGTAACAATATGGGCACAATAGGGGCACAACAATATTAACAAGGGGTACAACTACAATAGTAATGGGGTAATCACTAGTATTATGAGGACCCAACATTCCCCTCTCCTTCAAAAAAAGTGTCGTCCTCAATGCTTGAGTAGTTTTGGATGCTTCTGTATAAGATTCTCATCCTCCCATGTGGAATCTTCAGTAGATAAGTTCTTCCACTTGATAAGATACTCTGAAATTGATCGATTTCGCAGCTGTCGAGTTCTTGTTTCTGTGACTTCTGGTTCCAATATAATTTTTCCTTCCTCATCAAGTTCTGGCAATTTTGTTTGAACTGGTAGCTTATCGCCTATAACCTTCTTTAAACATGAAACATGGAAAACTAGGTGCAATCGAGAAGCTGCATGAAGCTCTAATTTGTATGCCATAGTACCAATATTTTGCAACACCTTGTACGGACCATAATACTTTGGTGATAATTTGTTATCCTTCTTAGCTTGTTTGAGCGACATTTGCTTATATGGTTGTGGCCTTAAGAATACCCAATCACCTACATCAAAACTTCTTTCACTATGATGTTGATCTGCCTATTGTTTCATTCTATTTTGTGCCAACACGAGGTTATCCTTTAATAGTTGGAGGACTTGTTGTTGATGTTCGATGTGATGTTCCACTGAACATTAGAATTTTCTCTTAAATATGATGTGATAGATGGTGGCTGATACCCATAAAGTGCCATAAATGGGGTCATTTTTGTTGTTGTATGGAAGGAAGTGTTATACCACCATTCCACCAGAGGCAACGCAACCATTTGACCCATTGTGTCTGTTTATCAGATACAAAGCAATGAAGATATCCTTCCAAACATTTGTTTACTATCTCAGTCTTCCCATCAGATTGAGGATGATAAGATGAGCTATGAGCTAACTGAGTACCAAGACAAGAAAATAATTCTGTCCAAAAATTTCCAGTGAAAATGGGATCTCTGTCACTTACAATAATCTTTGGGTTTCCATGTAGCTTTTGAATTGTTTCCATAAATGCAGTAGAAACTGTACTGGCTTTAAATGGATGTGATAATGCACAAAAGTTTGCATACTTGGTAAGTTTGTCAACTACCACCATGATGACACTCTTTCCCTCAGACTTGGGTAAACCTGTGATAAAATCCATTGACACCTCCTCCCAACGTTGGCTTGGAATGGATAAAGTTTGTAATAGACCTAATGTCTTAATTGTTTCAACTTTATTTTGCTGGAAAACCAAACATTCCACCACACACTTTTGAATATCTGATTTAAGGCCCTCCCAAGCAAATTCCTTCTTAACCCTGTGGTAAGTTTTTAAAAATCGCGAGTGCCCTCCTAAGGGAGAAGTGTGCAATTCCATAAGAATATTTTGTTTTAGCTGGTAATTCTTACAGAGGTATAAGCGATATTTGTACCATAACGAATCAATTTTACAGCTAAATGTATCCGACGTACTAGAATCTTGTTGTAACTTTCGAATAAGTGCCCACACTTCTTCGTTATTCTTCCATTCATCCTTTTATTCATTTATCCAATCTGGTTGGATAATAGAAATGGCACACAACAATGCTTCCACATCCTCATCCTTTCTTGAGAGTGCATATTCCACCACATTTTTCTTCCCTTTTTTGTAGATTATTTCAAAGTCATAACCTAACATCTTTGTGACCCACTTTTGTTGCTCTTCAGAGGATAATCTTTGTTCTAAAAAGTATTTAAGCTATCATGATCTGTTTTTACCTTGAAGTGTCTTCCCATTAGGTAGGGTCACCATTTCTTAAGTTCATGGAGTATTTCCAACATTTCCTTCTCATAAATAGCTTTGTGTAAAAACTTTCGCTTGATTGGACAACTTTCAAAAGAAATGGGTCTTTCATCTTGCATTAAAACAACACCAATTCCATTTCGTGAAGCATCACATTCCACAATAAAGGTTTTTGTGAAGTCTGGTGTACCTAAGACAGGTGCTTGGCACAATGCCTCTTTAATATGTTCGAAGGCCTTTGTTGCTTCTGAAGTCCATGAAAAATCATCTTTCTTCAATAGTGTTGTTAAAGGTGCTGCTATTCTCCCATAATTCTTAACAAACTTGCGATAATACCCTGTCAACTTGAGAAATCCTCACATATGCTTTATGGATGTGGGGATTCTCCATTCCTTAATGGTTTTAATTTTTCTAGGGTCTACCTTAACTCCTTCATGAGATACAATATGACCCAGATGTTTGGAGCAACACTTCCTGGAATCAGATGAATAACATGATCATGATCTCCAATAGGTGGGAGACCTTTGGGAGTCTCAAATACCTTGGAATGATTGTCCAAGACTATTTGGAGATCTGGAGAAATAGATGATTCCAATGTGGAAACATCTAGTGAACATAATTGTGCAATTACACCTTTTTGTTCCTTTTCAGAAGCTTTGTCATACCATGAGAGCGGATTATCTTTCCCGGTTTCCCCTAAATACCTCTTAATACAACTTCCTTTCCTTCCATAGAAAATTTCATGAAAATTTCTTGAAAATTAAAAGCTATTGTACCCAAGGATTGTAGCCATTGGACCCCTAATACAACATCAGCACCTCCCATTGTAATGGAGAGCATTGGGCTAGTCAATACATATTCTCCCATGGATAGCTTGATATTATGGCACTTTCCAGAGCAATTTATTGTTCCTCCATTTGCAACCATCACTTGACACTCTAGTGCTGGATATAAGAAGCAATTTAATTCTTTTTGCCACCTTACAATGAATAAAATTGTGGGTACTTCCTAAATCAATCAACACTATTACCTTTTTCTTCTTGATTTGTCCTTCTATCTTGATGGTTTGAGGAGTGGTAATTCCCGCCAATGCATTACAAGATATCGTCGGATTCATTTGTTCTTCATCTACGCTTTGTTCCTGGAGTATATCCTGTTCTTTTGACTTTTCTTGCTCCTTTTCTTCTTCCTCTTCACAATCTATGTAGAATAATTTCTTCTCAGCACACTTATGACCTTTAGTGTATTTACTATCACAACTGTAACAAAGCTTTTGCTCTTTTTTCTTCCAATTGTTGTGGTGTCAAACTTGTAGGTTGTGGAAGACTAGGAGCAACAACACTTCCATCTTTATAGTTGTGAGTGGTATGCATTCTGGTTGCCATAAATTTTGCTTTCCATTTTTCTTGCTAACCTGAATGCCTTCTCTAATGAATCAGGTTCCCAAAGGCGAACATCATGTTGGATATTATCCTTTAAAGACCCTATGAATACATCAATCCTATGCTCCTCTGGAATATCTTTTACCCTTATGTTCAATTTTTGGAACTCCTCAATGTGCTCCATTATTGAACCCTTTTGTTTAAGACTTATCAATTGGCTAAAAAAAGTGTTGCTTTTTGTATCCTCATAATGCACTACCAATTCTTCCGTAAAATTGCCCAAGTGATAAATTGTTTACGAGAGCAAAGCCATTGATACCATACAAACTGATTTGGTTCCAAATATAAAGTTGCAATACGTACCTTTTGTGTGTTTTGCACATTATTCAGATCGAAAAATTGCTCCATCTATAATATCCATGTTGCGGGATCCTTGCCATCAAACTTCCTCATATCGATTTTTGGAATATGGTGGGTCTTCGATCCAACATTAGAGTCTATGGAATCATGATTAACATTTCTTTTGTTCTCATCATGAGTTTCCTTTACTACCCTTTCACCCTTAGTGACCCTTTCTTGTAGCAATTTATTCATATTTATCTTCAATTCTTCCATGTCTATTTTCAAATCTGTCTTCAAATCATCCATCTTAGCTTCCACATCATTCATCTTAGCTTCTAGACCTTTATTTAAACAATCCATCTTAGATTCTATTCCTTTTTGTGCAAGTGACACTTGTTGCACTTGGTCTCGTAATTTTGATATATCATGTTGCATTTCTTCCTCTTCTTCATGAGTCATGCTAGAGCTTTCGGGTCACCTACTAGGTGTTTCCATTTTCTTTCTTTAGGGCATCAATTACTGATAATAAAGCTTCACTATGCCCTTTGAATTCCTTCACAATAAATTTTCAAACCAAGCTTAAGCAAACATTTTAAGAAATATACACACCTTTTTTCACTTTGTAGGAGCTCAATATTGTCTTTGATGTATCGCTATAATTTCGGATCATCTAGTTTTGAAATTGTGTCTTGAAGTAGACCTCTGTGTCCTCTTTCCAATGCCACCAATCTGACCTCAGTTGGATTCTCCAATGAAGAGTTATGCCAAATCTCCCACAGTGACCTAATTATAGACTAATTCAGTAGAGCGAACTTGTATGACATTCCACAAGTCACTGTTTCGACCTCTGGCTCTGAAACATATATAGAAGAAACTACAACCTGTCCTCGTTTTGTACCATTTTACGAAATTTCAATACAATTCTCAGAGAAAAAGTTATGATGGATTTCCCCAGGTCACCTGTTTGGAATGTAATTCAGGAGTCTGCAAAAAGACCAACTTCCTCAGATCATATCTCTACAATTATAGCGCAAAATGCTCTGAAATTCAGACCCAAAATTTAGCACGATGTTTTCTCAAACGGGTTTGTGTTTCAACTTCTGAAACATCCCATAAAAAAGGTTATAGTGAAAATGCCACGATGACCTATTTGGAGCAGCAAAACCCTAGAATCCAAAGCTCTGATACCAAATGTTATGAAACCAGCTCAAGAAAAGATAGAAAAGATAGATCAACGC
>APFE031692821.1:293315-310526 GCA_000404065.3 Pinus taeda
ATAGTAACAATATGGGCACAATAGGGGCACAACAATATTAATAAGGGGTACAACTACAATAGTAATGGGGTAATCACTAGTATTATGGGGACCCAACAGACACTGATGTATTGAATATCTAATAAAGAGCAAGATCTAGAATATAGGTTATTGGGTTATGTTGGACAGCTGGATTTGAATCAAGGATGAACCTTAGTGCTTGAGGAAGGATAAGATCTAATGATGGGTCAAGATCTTAAAGCTTGAAGTGAAGTATCTTGTGTGTTTGATCTTTTATTTGAATAATTGGTGCATGTTGTAGACTATATATATGATGATCTGGGTATAACTAAGTTTGGAATTGTTGTAAAGTTTAAATCATCATTTATAGATCTGTATGCAGGTTCACCTTAGAAAAGGTGCGTATACACACTGGTTCTGCATATCAAAACAACGTATACATCTTAAAATTGATTTGCAGATCTGTACGCAGGTTTCCCTTGATAAAAGTGCTTATGCACACAGTTTCGACACAATGAAGTATTGTATAGCTCATAAAATATGCTTTAGCTACTTCTGTTGCTATTACAGTGTTTTGGGTTCTAGTTACTGTATTCTGGTTACAGCAATCTAAAAATTGATTGTTTGATTCAGTTGTGGTTGGTGTAAAGGAGATTGATCGATGAAGATGTATTTGATGTTTGAATAATGTTATTGATGGATCTAGTCTGAAAATTTATGAAATGTGATCCCTGGAAGGAAAGAGAAGGTTGTAGCCTTCTATAGGCCGACACCTACGTACTAGTAAACATATCAGCTAATGCAAGAGCTAGGGGGTTGTAGCTCCCTTCCAGGAGAAGTTAGAGAATGAGAGAAGGTTGTAGCCTTCTGCAGGTAGAAGCCTGCGTATTGGTATAATACTGCACCTGTACAAAAATTGTAAAAAAAAGTTTCTTATTAAAAAGAAGATAGAGACAATTGTCGTAGGTGGTTTTCACCCACATTGGGTTTCCACCTTATATTTTGTGTTCATGTGTGTGTGAGTGTCTGTTGTGCTTTACTACACCTGGTTACTATTTATATGGTTCTGATGCATTGAGTAAAGATCAACATATGATAAATTAAATGAATCATAAGTTTGCAGGATATACGCTAGTTGCCTTAAATACAGTTGCATATACATGCAAGTTTCATTAACTGAAGTAGCGTATATGAATCTGATTATGGAAATGAAATATTATTGACTTGATAATACTGATCCCCCCCCCCCCCTCTCAGTATTATTTCCAACAATTGGTATCAGATCAGGTCCTTCAAAAGAAGTTTGATCGCTTGAAGGAAGATCTATCATCATGAGTAACTATGAAAAAGAGGGATCCATTAGACCACCAATATTTGATAGGAGAAACTTCATTTATTGGAAGGTAAGGACTACAACCTATCTTCAATCTCTTGGAGCAGATGTCTAGGAAATCGTGGAAGGAGGATATACATTTCCATCAGCAATTCCTACAGTTACGACAGGTAAGAAGCAATATGGAACCAATGCTAAGACTGTCAATACATTATTAGGGAGTCTATCACAATCAGAATTTGTCAAAGTTATGTAACTCAAAACCACCAAAGAAATATGGGACAAGATCGTTCTAAGCTATGAAGGAGACAATCACGTAAAACGTGCAAAACTGCAATCTCTCAGAATTCAATATGAAATTCTCAAAATTCGCAATGATGAAAGTATCGCTAGTTACTTCTTACGTATAGATGAGATTGTTAATTGCATGAAGAACTTGGGTGAAGAGATAAAAGAAGTTACTTTAGTTGAAAAGGTTTTAAGATCTTTGTCTACTAAGTTTGAACCAAAAGTATCTGCCACAGCAAAAAAGCAGGATCTTCAGACTATTACTAGGACACAGATGCACAGAATCTTAATTGCTTTTGAAATGAGAAAAGGAGGTTCATTAGATATGAGAGAAGCCGCATTCAAAGCTTCAGGAAGAGAACAATTCCTTGAATCAAGACATACTTCAGAAGGAGAAGAAAAAGCAAACTTTGTCAAGAACCTTCAATGGGGTTCTGGGAGATTTAGAGGTAAACTACCTTTCAAATGTTTTGCTTGTGGAAGAGTCGGCCATTATGCTGCCAAATGTCCTCATAAATATAAACTTGATAAAGGTAAGGAATCAACAAAATGGAATAGAAAACAAAGTGTATGTAAGAAGAACTACTATACTCATGAAGATAGTGATGGTTTATCAAATAGTGATGAAGATGAAAATAGTAATGACTATAGACATCTAATGGCTTTTGAAGATGATGATTTCTTGGATGATTTAGACGAAGATGACCTTTATGAATAAATCTCTAAACTCAAAGTTTGTTTAGAAGAAAAGAATATGATTATAGATACTCTAACATTCCAACTTGCTGAAAGAGAAAAACACAATGAAAAATTAGAATGTGAAATTGTGGGTCTAAGAAAGGATATTGAGAAAACAAAAGCTCTCAATCTTAGATTTACTAAAGTATTAGAAACCTTAAATGAAATTATCAAAGTGCAGTGTTCTCCTCTGATAAAAATAGGTCTTGGATATACTGAAGAAGCATCCCAAGCACAGAAGTTGTCAACCTCCACTAAAAGCTATCTTGATGTAGCAAAGAGCAATGAACAGTTTGACAATCGACAACAAATGCATAAAGCAGATCACCAGGTAAATCAGGCTCAATTTACTTCAAGGATGAACAGAAGCTACAAACCTCAGGTAAATCATACTCAATCTACTTCAAGAATGAATATCAATAGCAACTACAATCACTAGGTCAGTAGATTCGATAATCGCAGGAACTTCTTTAATGGCCAATGTTTTTTGTCATAACTTTGGATACAAAGCTGCTCAATGTGTTTCTTACAAGACCATCATGACTAGAGAAGCACGAAATCAAAGGAATGTGACAGGGATCATGAAATGGACCTACAATAACTTTTATCTTCTTGAAAATGAAATAGAATGCCCTATCTACAACAAATTTGGTCACGAAGAATCTGAATGCAGGAGTAAATTTCGGAAAACATCTCAGAAGGAGAAAACTTACAATCCCAAAATATGGAGAAAGAAAGAACCACAAACAGAAAGATGTGGTATAGCCCTGTATGCAGAAGGACAAGAAAATCAGTGGTACATCAATAGTGGATGCTCGAAACGCATGACAAGAGATAAAGAAAAACTTCAGTCATATAATGCCTTAGAAAAGGAAAAGAAGGTCTCATTTGGAAATGACACTCCTGTTGTCATAAAATTTAAGGGCTGTGTTCTTTTAAAAGAAAAAGTTAAAGTTGGGAATGTTATGTATGTTGATGGTCTAAAGCATAACCTATTGAGTGTTAGTCAAATGTGTGATCAAGGAAATGAAGTAGTATTTCGATCAAATGGATGTGTTGTTCATGAGCTTGATATAGGAGAAATTGTGATCAAAGGTATAAGAACTCAAAACAACTTATATATACTCAAAGGAGGACAACAACAGTGCTATCTAAGCAAAAATGATGAAAACTAGCTATGGCAGAGAAGATTGGGGCATCTAAGCTTCTCTCAAATAAGAAAAGCAAGCAAATTCCAGGTTATTCATGATCTTCCTGATATTAGCATTCCAAAAAATACAATATGAAAATCATGTCAATTTGGTAAGCAAACTAGGTCGTGATTCCCTGAAAAGGAACGATTACTTAGTAAGCCTCTGAACTTGATCATACTGATTTATGTGGTCCATCAAGGAAAATGTCACCTCATGGAGAGGAATACTTCATATTGTTCATTGATGATTTTTCCAGAATGTGTCAGATAGGGCTTCTAAAGCATAAAGATGAAGCATTTGAAAAATTCAAAGCCTTCAAAGCCCTAGTTGAAAATGAATCAGATCGCAAAATCAAATGTCTCAGATCTAATTGAGGAGGGGAATTTACCTCAGATGAATTATTTGTCTTTTGTGAAGAACATGGAATAAATAGGCAATTCTCCATTGCAAGGACTCCTCAGCAAAATGGAGTGGTAGAAAGGATGAACAGAACTGTTCAACAAATGGCTTGTGCTATGCTAGATGAGTCTGGAACTCCGGCAACCTTCTGGGGTGAAGCTGCATTCGTTGTCGTCACTATTCTCAACAAAGCAAATGTTCGGGTAAACAACACTCAAACTCCACATGAACTTTGGCATGGTAAGACTCCTACCATAAAATACTTCAAAGTTTTTGGAAGCAAAGGTTACATCAAAAGGACTGATGAAAAACTGGGCAAGTTTGAACCCAGAGCAGATGAAGGCATTCTCCTTGGTTACTCTTCTCGAAGTAAAGGATATAAGGGTTATACTAAAAGACTTGGGAAAATTATTGAAAGTATTGATATTGTGGTTGATGAAGCATGAAAAAATCCAAAGCAGGTAAAAACTGAAGATTGTGGAGAAGATGAGGATTATCCTTCCACATCAAATCAAACTAATTCTAAAGAAGAAACCAATGAAGCACCAGAAGAACAGATAATGGCAGAAGAAAAGACTCCATCCATGTATGTTCAGAAAAATCATCCAGAGACTCAAATTTTGGGACAGAAAGAGGTAGGTGTGCAGACAAGAAGAACTATTATAGAAGCTTCAAGCTATCTAGCATTGCTTTCCTCCATCGAACCTGAAAATGTAAATGAAGCATGCAAAGATGAATGTTTGGTCAAGGCCATGAATGAAGAGCTTGAGTAGATTGAAACAAATAATACTTGGGAATTATTTCCTAGACCTCATGATAAGAATATCATAGGAACCAAATGGATATTCAAAACAAGTTGAATGAAAATGGAGAAGTTATTAGAAACAAGGCCAGACTTATTTGTAAAGGGTATGCTCAACAAGAAGGTATAGATTTTGAAGAAAATTTTGCACCTGTTGCAAGACTTGAGGCCATAAGAATGTTCATTTCTCTTTCCAGTTTTCAGAAATTCAAAGTATACCAAATGGATGTAAAATCTGCTTTTCTTAATGGGGACTTAGAAGAAGAAGTATGTATTGAGCAACCAGACGGATTCATTCTTGGAAATGATCCAAAACTTGTATGCAGACTCAGAAAGGCTCTCTATGGTCTAAAACAAGCTCCAAGGGCCTGGTATTACCATCTTGACAAATATCTCCATCAACAAGGTTTTTCAAAAGGATGAGCTGATAGCAATATATATACAAAGATTGAAAATAATAAATTTCTAATAGTTGTTGTGTATGCTGATGATATCATTTTTGGTAGCAATGAAGAAGCCTTGAGTCAAAACTTTGCTTTGGTAATGCAACAAGAATTTGAAATGTCCCTTCTTGGTGAGCTCACATATTTTCTTAGTCTACAAGTTCAACAAAAGAAAGATGGTATTTTTCTGTCACAAACCATCTCAAGCAGATCTTGAAAAAATATGGCATGGAAGATTCTAAACTAGTATGTACCCCTATGGTAATAGGATGCAGTCTCAGCTCAAATGATGATTCAGCAGCAAGACATCAACAAACCTACAGATCCATGTTTGGCAATCTATTTTATCTAACAGGTACCTGACCAAACATCATGCATGCATTGGAAATAGTTGGAAGATTCCAAGCCAATCTAAAGGAATCACACCTTCAGGCAGTCAAAAGGATTTTCAAATATCCTCAAGGAACACATGTTTTTGGTTTATGGTATCCTAGAGATATAGATCTTACACTTCATGCCTATACAGATGCAGATTGAGCAGGAAGCATTGATGACAGAAAAGCACTAGTGGTGGTGCATTCTATATGGGTTCCAGATTAGTATCTTGGTTCAACAAGAAGCAAAGTTCAATTGCATTTTCTATAGTTGAAGCAGAATATGAGGCTGCTGCATCTTATTGTACACAACTCCTTTGGATGATACAAGCATTGCAAGACATTCAGATCACATGTACTCCACCCATCTCCATTCTATGTGATAATACAAGTGCAATTAGTATTTCAAAGAATCCATTCATGCATTCCAAGGCCAAGCACATCCTCATCAAATATAATTTTCTACATGAACAAGTGCTTGAACAACAGGTAAAATTGGAGTATGTCCCCTCCAAAGAATAGGTTGTTGATATATTCACCAAACCGCTGCCCAGAGAGACATTTGAATATCTTAGCCAGAAGCTGGAAATAGTTGATGCATCATCTTATGGTTAAAACTTATTTGTTTAAGAGAAAAGTGGTTATACACAAGTTCCATGAAGCATATCCACGTACATATGCCGATTTATGTGGATGCAGTCATGTATATGTTGGTTTGAAGAAAAACAATGGGCCAGCCTCAGGATGAAAGGAGTCTGATATGGGTCTAACAATGATCATCTGGCACAGGGGGAGCATATACTTCTAATAATGCATTGTTGGCATTATCTTGGAAGATCTTGGTACAAATTCATAATTGCTTTTGATGCAGGTGGAACATGTTCAGGGGGAGATCATGGTTGCTGGTCTAGATGGTGATTGACAGATGCTTCCGATGATAGTTGTTGATAACTATCATGGTCTTGTTTCAAATATTTGGTCTCTATGTCATGTATATCTTTTAATGTCAAGGTCATGAAACGACCTATTTTGGTTCCCCACTATGCATGGGATGGATGATGTAATGTTCTTGTTTTGACATGTATAAACATTTGGTATATCACCACTTGGTTGGGAGATGGATGTATGTATGAGTCATTAGTGATAGGAAGGTCATTTATGATGTAACAAGTCATATTCTTTTTCTAGAAGATCTTTTTGTAGACCTTTCTTATTTTCACAAGGAGCATGGACTCGAGCATGGAGCTCACTCAGCACTCTTCAGCATATCAAAGCATTCAGCATGTACTCAGGGGGAGCATAACCCTTTTCCCTTGATGACAAAGGGGGAGAGTGACTTGGGGTTGCCATCAAGTCCAAAGGGGGAGATTGTTGGCATTATGACACAAATTTGGCACTATGACACAGGTCTTGTCCTTGATGGAAACTCACTTAGATGACAAATCACAGTTCAGACTCTCAAAATGAAGAAAGAGAGGTATACGCAAGTTCCTCATTGACCAAGGTGCATGTACACGTGGGTTCGCAGACCAAAAGGAACATATGGCGTACACACACACTTTCACGGAAGGAAAGGTGCGTACATGTTGGAAAACTTAGTTTTGGTCCGTGGTATTTTGTCCATGGCATTTTGATCCATGGTATTGGTCTAAGGTATCTTGTCCGAAGTGTTGACCCCAGGTATTTGGTCCAAGGTATTGGCTATAAGTGGTTTTGGTCCATGGTATTGAGTAAGGCTTAAGACTATAAAAGGAGGATAAGATCATTAGGCAAAGGCACTGACGTATTGAATATCTAATCAAGAGAAAGATCTAGAATACAGGTTATTGGGTTATGTTGGACAGCTGGATCTGAATCAAGGATGAACCTTAGCTCTTGAGGAAGGATAAGATCTAATGGTGGGTCAAGATCTTAAAGCTTGAAGTGAAGTATCTTTGTGTGTTTTGATCTTTTATCTTAATAACTCGCTCATGTTGTAGACTATAAATATGATGATCTGGGTATAACTGAAGTTTGGAATTGTTGTAAAGTTTAAATCATCATTATAGATCTGTACATAGGTTCACCTTAGAAAAGGCACGTATACACGTTGGTTCTGCATATCAAAATAGTGTATACATCTTAAAATTGATTTGCAGATCTTTACGCAGGTTCGCCTTAAGCAAAGTGTGTATGCATGCAGGTTCAACACAATGAAGTAGCGTATACCTCATAAAATATGCTTTAGCTACTTCTGGTTGTTGTTACAGTGTTCTGGGTTCTGGTTACTGTTTCTGGTTACATTAGTTTGAAAAGTGATTGATTGATTCAACTGTGGTTGGTGCAAAGGAGATTGATTGATGCAGATGTATTTTATGTCTGAATAATGTTATTGATGGATCCAGTCTGAAAATTTATGAAACGTGGTCCCTGGAAGGAAAGAGAAGGTTGTAGACTTTTGTAGGCCGTCACCTACGTACTAGTAAACATATTAGCTAGTACAAGAGCTAGGGGGTTGTAGCTCCCTTCCAGGAGAAGCTGTAGAATGAGAGAAGGTTGTAGCCTTCTACAAGTAGAAGCCTGCATATAGATATAAGACTGCACCAGTAAAAAACTGTAAGAAGAAGTTTCTTATTAAAAAGAAGATAAAGACAATTGCAGCAGGTAGTTTTCACCCACATTGGGTTTCTACCTTATATCTTGTGTTCATGTGTGTGTGAGTGATTTTTCTGTTTTACTACACTTGGTTACTATTTATATGGTTCTGATGCACTGAGTAAAGATCAACATATGATAAATTAACGGAATCATAAGTTTGGAGGATATACACTAATTGCCTTAAATACAGTTGTGTATACACGCAAGTTCCATTAACTGAAGTAGCATATATGAATCTGATTATGGAAATGAAATACTATTGACTTGCTAATACTGATTCACCCCCTCCTCTTAGTATTAGTTCCAACAAGATGATATGTCATCACATGGTTGGATGGGTCTTCTCTTGATTTTCCTTCAAATTTGGGTATCTCACTCGGTAACTTAGTAGGAATCGCCAGCCAAAAAGGATAATAATAAATAGGATTGTTCGTTAACGGGGATAAATCAAGTAAATCTAGGGTTGCAATAAATGGTAACTCTCAGTTAGGATCTTGCTTTAAAGTTTGATAACCTTGCGGGTTACATCTAACCCTTGGAGGAGGATACCCAGGATATCCTGGAATATATTGTGCAGTTGGAAGTGGGATTCCACCAGGGTAACTAGGGTGAACCACACCAGGTGGAGGTTGAACAGGGACTTGATAAGTATGACTAGGGTATGGTTGACTCTGTAAAGGTTGAGCTTGACCCATTTGACCTAAGTAATACTACCCCGGTATAGGTTGAGCTTGTAAAGGTTGACCTTGAACAAATTGACTTTGAACATGTGGAATCTGGATAAATTGAACTTGAAAAGGTTTTTTTTGGAAAGTTTGGCCTTGAAAAGTTGTTTGCACTGTCAATATACTAAGTTGTCTGATAGGAATATGTGGCATAGACTAGACCGTAGGACTAGTTTGATAAGAAGAAGCATGAGGGATCACCTGAGTAGTTTGAGGAACAAGTATTTGAGGGGTAAATGGAACGATCGTTTATGATATTCCTGGGATAGGTGTTTGACGTGAACTTGGGGCCAACTATGAAACAGGTTTCTGAACAAGTGTTTGAGGTGCACTCTGAACAGGTTTTCGAACTGATTTCTGAACAGGTTGTTGAATTGGTTCCCGAACAGGTGTTTGAGGAATTCCTTGGAAAGGTTGTTGGACAGTTGTTTGTGGATTTCCCTGAACAGGTTTTTGGATAGGTACAACAATACTTGGAATAGGTATTTGAGGAACAACTTGGCTAGTAGGCTGAACAAGTTGATAAACTAGCACTTGTGGAACAACTGGAGCAAACTGTTGAGCAAAGTCATGGTTCCAAATAATGTTCATCCTAGGGTAAGGAGTACCAAGAAAATGTTGAGCTACAACAAGTTTACCTAGACTGGGTTGAGGTTTTTAACCATAAGTTCCAGTAAAATCTTGACCTCCAACCATAGGACAAGATTCGACAACAGATTGTCCTCTAGGTGGAGGATAAGGTGGCTTCCCCCCAAGAAACTAATAAACACTAGTTGGGGTTATTTGAGGGTCACTTAAGTTACCAGTTATCATGTGAATTTTTTGGTCTGATGTCGAATGTGCTTCAGCCATAGATGTCATGCTTTGAACAATAAATGTATATAAACCATATGACCAAGTAGAAGGTTGAAAAGAAGAAGTAAATCCTAAAAAAATCCTAATAACTGACTGGTATCTAGAGGAATTGATGGACCACCACAAAAAAGTGATGCTCAGGAGCTTGTAAACGTATATGAATTGGTAGGTTGGCTCCCAATAGGAATTTATGACATTGTTCTTCTCGATGAATAAAAATGAATGCATGTAGATGGAAATTTATGACCTAAAATATCCAAAGGGGTAGAATACCAAGAATCGGTTCAGACAAGTTCAAAATGAACTCTTGGAAAAACTCTTGGGTAAAAAGGTTCACCAATGGTAACTGGAGTATGAGGTGTTTCTCCCTCCTCATTCCAATTAATATATTAAATGCTAATTAACACAATAGGTAATCCAGTCGTCATTATCAGCTTCCTTTGAGGTGAAGTGGCTCAAGAGTAGGAGCTATAACAGCCGAAGGTGATTCAGGTTGAGAAATATCATACTCAATTTCGTCTACTTATAGTTTGGTTAGTTTTGTGTCTGGAACTTCACCAGTATCAGATTCAATTTGAACTACTTTGGTAATCTCTGGGCTAGAATGAACTAAGCCTGATTCTAATTCTTGCGTTGGATTCACTTCGGTTTCTACTGTCTCATATTGTAAAATTGTAGATGTTTCAAGTTGTTCTGAGGTTCTAGATCCTATTGATTTTGAACTTTCAGTTTTTATCTTTTACAATTGACTAGGTGTAAACTCAGGGGTTGTTACAGATCCATTTGGGCACATCAACCCCAACCTACAGAACAGTACTATTAGGGCCCATCAAACCCTAATTTAGTTGTTACATTCCCTAAAGAAGTCAACCATTAGAATGCCTAGCTTCCCAAGAAGTTTCATGACCAAAATCATCCAGAAACTGCCTCTAAGAAGATCAGCGCAAGTAGGCCTTCATTAGGGTGCGCTGCAATGCAAACCATACACTGATAGGGTGCTATGCAACGCACTTGGTCCCTCTCTAGCCTGCATTGGGAGAATTTGAGTGAATTTCCATGAGGGTTTTAAATATTCCTTATCCATTGAGTGCCTCTAGAAGTTTCTCAAACCTATCTACTCCTTTGAGCTCATATTTGGATGAGGAAGGGAGTTAAGAAGCATCAATCCCTTATCCCTTCCTCCATGGAACTAAATTCTAAGTTTGGGAGGGCATTTATTATCACCATTTATGGCATAACTTCCTTCATTCACCTATAAAAAGACTGCTCATCTAAGTGATCAGGGGCTGGAAATTATTGAATTATAGGGAGATGCTGTTAGTATGAGAATTGAGTTGATTCCAAGTATTGTAATGATGTAAAAATGTCTTTCTTGTTATGAGGAGAGGATGGGATTGAACTAGAGGAGTGATGTTGAATCGAGAAATGGGTTGTAACTCTTCCTTTTACTAATAAAGTGTTCAAAATTTTTTCCATATGCTTGTGTTATTCATTTATGCTTTCATATGTGTATCATGTACTTGATTCCATGCTATGTTTAATCAATAGATCATTATCATATGCTTTCATTGGTTGTTGTCTTCTGTCTGTGTGCAGATACTCTTCAAGAAAATTAAGTACGAAGAGGAGCGACATAATTTGTCAAGGGAGATAAGGAGCAAGCAAAGGCTACATGTAGGCTTCTTTGCCTCTTATTTAATCTATTGATCATAGTAAAAGTAGAGAACTCTTTAAATTGTTGTTCTAGACTTAGCTACTAGTCTACGAGTTTAAGCGTTTATCCGTAGACACTAAAAATTCCCAAAACAGGGGGTTAACTGTGAATTCTACGTGACTACCTTGGTGATTTAGTTAGGATGGATTTTTTAATCAAAAAATAAAACAATATTCACAATCTAATCCTGAGGTCTCTAAAAAGTAAAAGCAAACAATTAACACATGCTAAAAAAAAATTGGGGATTCAAACCATGCAAAAAAGCTTTTCACAGCGAAATCACTAGTTGGTGATCAAACCCAATGTCATAAAGATGAAAGGGAAAATTGGCTATAGATTGAGCAAGTGGAACAAGTTATGCTGACAACCTACTTAATGTACACAATCTAGTGCAAGTAAAATTCATTTATGCCATCTCGAATGAAGAATACCCTCCAAAAATTTCCAAGTGAGTCTAGTCAACGTCTGTTCTAGGTACAACAAAGACTTCCCTTCCATCGTCACCTTGGGTAAAATCCCTAAGATTATAGTCTCTAAGGTTACCACATAAAACAATTTAACCTAGGGGGATAGTCATAGATCAGACGTACATGTAAGGGCAGAGTAACAAAGCTTAATCTCCTTGAAAGATCCTCAAGTGACTCCCAAGTACCATTCGACACCATTTTTAGTACATGTAAATCACTCTACTATAGCCAATGAAATGGGGTTGATCATTTCACTGGGTCCGAAATGATCTCGTGGTTGACTCCTTTGTAAGGGGAGCTTCCCAAAGAAAAATTCCAAATCCCTACAACCTGATCTACTCACTTCCCTATTTCTAAATTGATTTTATTAGCATTGATTTTAAGAGTTGTTATTTACTCAAATGTAATGGATGTGAAACTGATGAAATTATGACTTGACACAAATCGTAATGCAATCGAAAATGAAATTGTTATATTTTCATTTCAATGAATTTCTATTTGAAGTAAGGAAAGAGTCTTTCAATTTTTTCAATAGAAATGCAAACAAAAACTCTAAATCCTACTATATCCCTTTTCCTAAAACGCTGATATCTAATTTCTAATTACCCAAATATTGAAATTTACTTCAAAATTTCACTTTGCCCAATAACACAAGAAATCAACAAATTTCTCTTTAAACATACAATCACTCGGAAATTTGCAAAATGCAAGAATAAACCAATAAACACTAAAATGAATTTTCCCAAATTGAATGCCATGAATTCACTTGCAGTAAAGAGTACATTTCATGAACACATCAAAAATAGAAGGAAATTGACTTTCCGTTTTGAAACTAGCATAGGAAGTATGTTTCACAAACAATATCCAATCTTGGAAATCATTGGTTTTCACACACAAAATAATTTTTCGCAAAAAAAATAAACAAACTCAAGACCTAATATGATTGAAAGACGAAAGATAGATAGTCAATGAGGCAAGACCAACAGATCTCTCTTTTGATAGATCGACCATTCACCAAATGGGCCTTTACCCTAATTTGAAAAAATAAGATAATCACAAGCGAACCCTTTCACAACACTCAACCAGACTGTCAAAGACTCAAAGAAGGTACAAACAATTATAACTAAACAAGAAAAACTAAAAACTTTGGAATTGATCAAGATAAAACAGAAATTTTCAAAAATTCCAAGTATTTGTGCAGGTCATAGAGGAAACCAGTGTGCATACGCACTGTTTTAGAAAGGAAAGTGTACAAAAGTGCACTCTGTGTGTAAAGCTAAAGTGCGCATAATGGGGAAATTTGAAAAAAAAAAAAAAAAACAGTCAAACAAAAACCAAAATCCAGATTTTTAAGATTTCCAGACACTCGAATAGGGTTTCTACAGAAGGTTCAAAAGGTAAAACAAGAAAAATAATGGAGAGTGATACGAATCCCTAGTGGAGTCACCAATTTGTTATGTGGAATTATCCCTCTTGCGAAGAAGAGTAGTCTCCTTAGACCTCGGAGAAATCTAGTAACAAACAACTAGGAACTTCTACCTTTCTCTAGACTATGATTGCCTGAAACAAATACTATGATAGGGGCCACTTATCATTTAATAAAAATTATTGATGAAGCCCCCTTTAGAGCTTTCCCTCATCCACTTCTCCTCGATGCTTTAGAGATCTTCCCATCACTTCCCACGACTTCTCCATGATGTCCTGAAGGAGATTTGCATAGACATAAACATACAAGAGATCAAAGCATCCAGTATAAAACATAAGATATAAATGAACTAATTAACCAAATCATGTATCGTAAAATGATAAATATGCAATCACAATCTATGTAGGTGATCAAGGAATCCTACAAATTGTATCAACAATTAATGATGAAGAAAGAACAATTGCCTTTACATTAATAAAATGGATAATAGTCTTACAACCTTGAAGCCTTGATATTACAAGTCCCTTCCCACAATCTCCAAGCCTCTCCTTGAATGAATATCCTTCCAACCTTATTCTTGCAATATAAGCCTACTTCCAACAGTCATATTCAATCCTCATACCTCTATTAGCTTTATAGGCCAAGGAGGGGAAGTTTGGGATCCATTTTCCAAGGGATGAGATCCACTAATGGTGGAATAGGGTTTCCACAAAGAAACATAATAGCTCTATGATGGGAGGGATCAGGGCTGAATAGGCATCAATTCGAACCTTGTTAGTTGGGATAGATATGACTAACAATTCTTCTAGACTTTACCGTAGGTTTTAACCCTGTATAGAAATTACTTGCATACGAATTCTAAAACACAAAAAATAAACAATGCGAAAGAATAACACATATACGCAGAGATTTTCCCTTGGATCCCAAAACCGGGACTACTAACTTGATTTTTCATTATATTCATTTCAATGTTACAATACATATTTATACATGCCAAAGCATCCAATATCATCGACCAAAAAACCATCGCATCCAAAACCATGGACCAAACACCATTGCGTCCAAAAACATGTGCGAAAATCATGCACAAAACCATAGGTGGGTCCACCCAACCTAACATAGGTTCCAAAATCAAAATTTTCTGGGGTGTTGCCCTGGACTCGATAAAGTGGGGTTACGGGTATGCCTCAAACCCCCTGTGACTTCCCCCCCTCTAACCCCCAGTTAACTACGTGGGCTAGTTGTGGAAAGAATATAACACAACCCAACATTTTCCCACTTGGTGTTTTCTTTCCACAGGGGGCCATAAGAGAGCTTAGTCATTTTTCCAACCCTGAAACCCCCATTGTCTCTCTACACCAAGAGAACTTCTTAGAGCTCACAGATTTTGTCAATGCATCTGCAGTATTCTTCAAAGTGTCCACCTTTACTAGCAACACCTTTTTGTCTTCTATCATATCCCTCACAAAGTGATACTGAACATCAATGTTCTTTGTCTTTGAATGATATATAGGGTTCTTTTCCAAGAAAATTGCACTTTGGCTATCACAGTCTATCCTTATAGCTCCCTATACTAATCCCATACTTTAGCACAATCTCTGCAACCAAACTTCTTCCTTGCTTGCATGAGTGGCTTCCATGTATTTTGCCTTTGTAGTTGATAGTGCTACTACATATTGTTTCTTACTCATCCAACTGATTGCACCTCCAAATAGGTTAAACACATACCCACTTGTAGATCTTCTCTGATCCAGATCTGCCACCCATTCTGCATCAACAAAGCCACGAATATCCAACACTCTATCCAATCCTGGTCTTCCTTGGTAGCAAAAACCATAATCACTAGTGCCACGCAAATACCTGAAAACCCGCTTCACTACAGTCTAGTGCTGCTTCCCTGGTTTTGACATAAACCTGCTCAATACTCCCACTAAATGTGTAATGCTTGGTCTAGTACAAACCATTACATACATCAACCTACTGACTGCACCTGCATATGGAACACGGTACATGTCGTCTTCCTCTTCTTGTGTCTTGGAACACTCTTCAGCAGATAACTTCACACCTACAGGAATAGGAACCTTCACCGGTTTACTATCCTACATATTAAACCTCTACAGTATTGTCTCGACATGCTTCCTCTAATTTAACCAGAGCTTCCGCTTTGTATGACCTCTTTTAATTTCCATGCCCAAAATATAGTTTGCAGCACCAAGATCTTTCATGTCAAATTTGGAGGACAATTGGGTCTTCAAATCCTGGATAATTTCTTTGTCATTTCCAACTAGCAACATACCATCCACATACAAGACCAAATAAATAACATGGTCACCAATTAATTTAAAATACACACAGTGATCTGCTTTGCTTCTGGTGAAGCCAAGTCCCCGTATAAATGTATCAAATTTTTGATACCACATACTTGGTGATTGTTTCAACCCATACAGAGACTTCTTTAACTTACATACCAGTTCTTTCTTAACCCTTCACTGCAAAGCCTTCAGGTTGCTTCATGTAGATTTCCTCTTCCAAATCCCTGTGAAGAAATGTTGTCTTCCCATCCATCTGTTCTACCTCAAAATCAAAAGCAGCAGCAAATGATAAAAGTAATCTAATAGAAGTTACCTTGGCAACAAGAGAAAAAATATCACCAAAATCAATTCCCGGCACCTAGGAATAACCTTTTGCTACCCACCGAACTTTGTATTTCTCCTCTTTTCCTTCTGCATTTGTCTTCTTCTTGAACACCCATTTGCTGCCGATGGGTTTCCTTCTAGTTGGCAACTCCACCGAATCCCAAGCCTCATTTTTGTGCAAAGATGCCATTTCATCAACCATGGCCTCTTTCCAGAGTTTTTCATGCTCTGAATACACTACTTCCTTCACAGTTCTGGGATCATCATCAGTGACAGACAAAGCAAAATTTGAACAGAAAGGAGATGGACTATACCTTTCTGGTTGCCTTCTTTCTCGAACTGATCTTCTCATAGCCGAAGTTGTGGCCCTTCATCTTCTGGTTCCTCCTCTATGGTAGAGTCTGATTCTTCCAGCTTTAGCTCAAACTCTATCTTCTCAAGTTCCTTTGGTTGGACTTCATGTTTAATAACATCTTTCACCTCTCTAAACACCACATCTCGATTGTACACAACCTTCCTTGTTACTGGATTCCAAAGCTTATAACCCTTTAAACCATCCTTATACCCAATAAAGATGCACATTTCAGATTTACTATCCAACTTGGTTCATTTCTCCTTTAGAACATGTACATATGCATAAGATCCAAATACCCTTAGATGTGAAAGAGAGGGTTTCTTACCAGTCCATACCTATTTTAGAGTCTCATCCTCCAACGCTGATGAAGGTGACCTGTTGACCAGGTAACATGCAGTATCCACCGCCTCTGCCCATAATTCTTGTCCTAGCCTGGCACCACTGAGCATGCTTCTTGCCCTTTCCATCAACATCTTGTTCATTCTTTCTGCAACTCCATTTTGTTGAGGTGTATATGGAGTAGTCTTCTACCGTGATATACCACACTCCTTACAGAATTTTTCAAATTCCTTGCTACAAAACTCTCCACCCTTCTCTGTCCTCAGCACCTTTATCTTCTTCTCTGTCTGATTTTCCACGAGAGCCTTAAATTCTTTAAACCTGTCAAAGACTTCAGATTTATTCTTAAGGAAATATATCCATGTATTCCTTGAGAATTCATCTATAAATAATACATATTACACAGACTTACCCAGTGATGGAACTTTCACAGGTCCAAACACATCAATGTGCACAAGCTCTATTATTTGTTTCGCCCTCTTACTAC
>APFE031692848.1:0-11124 GCA_000404065.3 Pinus taeda
GAAACCGACTATGAGCAAAGGGATGACCATGAGTCAGCTTCAGAGGTTGAGGTACAAAGGAGGAGGGGTGGTAAGGGTGGTCACCATGTGAGAGAAGAGCCCACCACTTTGACCTATTTGCAGGCTTGTCCACTTGCAGTCACATGTTTCTGCTACCTATCATGTTATGAATTTTGCGAGAGGATTTGTCAAATTCAGGATCACAGGGAATTGGTCCTCTTGTTTGTTTTGCATTTGCATGACGGGCATGTAAATCTTGTAGGGGTGGATTTTACATTGACACCTGAGATGGTTTCTCAAGCAACGGGGATACCTAATGTTGGAGAAGAGTGGACAAGCGCAAACTATTGGATAGATTTCAGTATGAACCTTACATTAAACCTGAATATATGAGGTACATGACTGGTGTATTTCCTTTCAGATTTTTGAAGGATGAGTATGTTCCCTTGATGAGGCTCATCATGCGCTATTTCACCTATGAGGGTAGATTTTCACGTTTGTTTTTGTACCATATTTGCTTGTTGATGCATTTCACACGGGTACGGATGATGAACATACCCTTTTTTATGTGCCGGAATATTGAGAAGATGGTGCCATTGGTGCAAAGAAAGAGTCCAGCACAACAACATAGGAGCATTTACCATTATGCTTTGATCAAGATTGTGGTCATGCATTAGTTGGCCCAGCAGGGTATCCCATGGGAGGATTTCATCTCCCGAGACTTCTTCACAGGGACACCACCACCCCCGGAGGTTGTTCATGAGGAGGAAGGACCTTCATAGCAGCATGATATCCCAGAAGTTAGACATGTCAGCTCTCCTCCGTTGGTCACATATCAGAGAGGCCACAGGGCCTTATTTGCATCAGCTCGGCGAGTATTTTCTCCACAGCAGGTGGAAGGGGTCTCGCCTTCTTCATCAACACTGCGAGTGTTATCTCCACACCAGGTGGAAGGGGCCTCGCTTCCGACAGCAACACAGGTATCAGAGAGGGGCAAGCAGCCCAGGATTGAGGAAGGATTGTCATGTGATCCAAATATTGACATCATTGATATTGAGGATAGCTCCCCTGCTTCAAGGCTCAAGGAGATCATCTGAGAGCAAAGGACCGAGAATGAGTCGCTGCACAAGAAATTGCAGATGGCAAAATGGGTAATTAACTATTTAGAGCAGCGCAACAAACAGTTGGAGGATGAGCACGAGCTTTATGAGCAGCGGAAGATTCGTGAAGACCGGGAATTGGCCCGTAGGAGACCCGGTGATTTGACACCCAGAGATAGAGAATCCATGCTTATTCAGGTGAACGCTCATTTGGAGAGGTTGTTGGCCAAGGCTAACAAAGATAAGGACATGCTCCACCACATGAAGAATCATTATTGGGCTCGAATGCACGTATGTAAGGCAAAAATGAAGGTGCTCAAAGGACAGTTGGCCAAGGCACTAAAACGAAGAAAAAGGCCCAATCCCCTCCAAATCTTGGCTAAGGCTTCCTTAAAGGAGCATGGTGCTAAATGACTTACCTTCTGCACAAATTTCAAAAAAATTTGAGCATTTTTGGTCATTTGTGAATTTTTTGGGCAAAAAATAGGTTTTCTTCCCCAACGCGCAGCGCGCCGCGCGCGACCCTTTCGTTGGGGAGGTCCATTTTAGGAAAACTCAGCATTTTTGGATTTTTCATTCAAAAATACACTTGCTCAGTGAAGATCAAGAAATTTCACCAAGTTTTGAGCCTCCAGAAGATCAAAAAACAAGCAAAAAATGACTTTCTGCCACCTTTTTGACACACAGGAAGCAGTCTTGGGAGATTGCAATTTTGGAGGGTAAAATGGACACAAAATTCAGAAATTATACTTGGGTTGGAAATTAAACATCCATACCTTTCCAACAAGCCCACTTTTGCCTCATTTGGACACCGGGAAGTGCCTCAAAAGTTGCTCCAAAGGTGCGCGACCCGTTCAGAGTCAGTGCGCGACCCCTTGGGCAATTTTCACATAAATTGTACCTACAGCTCAGCAAAACGCAGTTTTGACTAGGTTTGACTTTTTGGAGTGGATTTTTATCCTCCTTGATGTAAATGATGTAATTTTATGATGCTTTGACACATATTTATCTCTTCTAGAAGATTCATTCATGAGATAGGCAAAAATTAAATGAATGAATTGGTTTCCTAGCTTATAGAGGCAAGTTGTTTTGACTGCCCAGATTTTAGTGCTCAGTTTGGAATTGGTTGAAACAGCTCCTAGGATAGTGAGCTCGACCCCTAGAGGCAATGAAAGATGTTAACTTGCCTATATTATGTACTTTCTTAGTCATTTTCATGGTTGGACTCTTGAGGGAGAAAGCTTCTATTGTATTACTCATTGTATCTTTGCATTTTGGCAAAGGAAGAAAGACCAGGGTTTTACAGTCCTTTTTGGGATTCTTGTGGTTACATGTATTGATGGTGTGTTTCTCTTTGTACTTGTAAGTTTATTATGTGAATCATCTTCTTACTTTTTTCTTCTGCAAATTAGGCAAATGAAGTGTTAAGGTAGAATTCATGGTTGCTATGCTCTGCCTTTAAGTTTGCTTAATATCAATGTTTTCAGCTGTTTAAGAAGAATTCAAGATGCTTGCTTGCTCTCCTTAGCTTCTCACCAGTCATTCTCATTCATCCACATCTATCAAAGGCATCAATACAGTCTCCTACCTTGCCCCAAAGAACCCCCTGCAAAAACTGTGTTCAATCCCCGCACCCAAAATTGCCTTTCCCCAATTTTCCACCAAAACCCTTAAAATCCCTAAATCAAACCTTCTTATCAGTTTACTAGCCTAAAATCAGTGTTTCCACATTGGTTATCTTGCCCATTGAAGATCTCTATCGAGATAGACCGGAGAGAACCCTCTCCTGCCCCGTAGGGCTAGCTACAAGGCTAAGTGGTTTGATGTTGCCTTGAAGTTTACCTTTTTCAGCCTGAGGTGAAATTTCAAGCGCTAACAGGAACCCACCTGCAGAAGGCTACAACCTTCACTCGTTCTCCAGCTTCTACTGGAAGAGAGATACAACCCCCTGGTTCTTGTACTGTCGAAAACTTGTACCAGTACACATGCACCAACTTGTAGAAAGCTACAACCTTCACCCATTCTCTAGCTTCTATTGGAAGGGAGCTCCAACCCCCTAATCTAATCTCTAGCTGCTACTGGCAGGAAGATTTGACTTCCTCACCGAAGGCTCCAACCGTTAGTATCCTCCATGGACCACGTTTATCAAATTTTTAGACTGGATCCATCGACTTAAATACATCATAACTTGTAGGCCACGTTTCATCAAATTTTCATACTAGACCCATTATCAACATTTAAGCTCAATATTTATAATCAAGCTTTAACTCATCATAGTAACACAATCATCAATCTCTGACACATCTAAATCAATCAATCGCTAAAACCCGATCATCAATCTCTGACATAACTGAAACCAAATCATCAATTCTTTAATCAACCAATCATTGAAACTTATGATGCAACTGAATCAAACAATCACTGAAACCTCTGACACAACCGAATCACCCAATCATCAATTTATGAATCAACCATTCTCTCAAAACCCAATCAATCGACACTTAATCAAAATTCAACCAATCAACTAGAATAGTCATATCACTGTAACAAGTACACATAACTGAACTCAGAACACTACATCAATAACTAGACCCAACTGCAACCTCAAAAATCATATGTCAGAATGTATACACTACTTCAATGAGAACAACTTGCGTGTATACGCTACTTGTTGTAACTCAACATGTGTATACCTTTAAATATACTGAATCATAAAACTTCTGAAGATCTATTGTCATATTACATATTTCTAAACAGATAGTAGCAAAAGATCACCCTTCTTACTCAATCAATCAGCTAGCCAGACTCAATCTCCTTATACAATCAGTTTAACTTAAGATCTAATGAAGACATTATTGACAAACAACAGTAAAACAACAATACTTATCAGATAGATCAATCATTTCTGAAAAACAAGCCCTTCCTCTGCATACACTACTTGGAAGTGTCAAATCTGCATGTATACGCGCCTTCATTGAGGTGAACCTACATATAGATCTGCAAATAATGACTTATAACTTCGCAGCTTCTCAAGACTTTAGATATACCCAGATCATAACATTTAAAGGATAAAACATGTATTAGCACTTAGATATAGCCTATCCATTATCAGATCATACAATGATAAGTCATTTAAGGTCCCATGATCCTGATCCAACATTGTATCCAAGGGTGCACAAGATGTTTCATATCTATATCATAACCATAGCCCTTACAACACAAAATATAATTTAAATAGAAGTATTCATGAAAAACCCTTTCACTTGCACATTTAGCCCTTTGATCTTCTCCTTCTTATATAGTTTTAGCCGTTTTCAATACCTCGGGTCAAAACCATAGTTATGTCGATGGTATTCTTTGACAGGATCAATATTCCTTGTCATGCCCATTACTATGGGCCAATACCATGGTAGGAACCCCTGGAATTTAGAATACCATGGTGAAAAAACCATACGCTACTTTTGTTCTTTGAACTTGCGTGCATATGTGACTTGGCTTAACAAAACTCGTGTATAGTTCTTGAACTTCCAATTTTATCATTCTTCTGAATTGATTCCTCTGAACTTCCCTGCATTTTGTCACATCTGTAAACACAACTGCTATTTTCAAATCAATTAGTCTTTACATTCATATTCAGATTTCTATATGCGACTTTACTGAAAGGAACCCGCGTGTGTACGTAACTATTCTTAAGACAGCCAAAGTATATCTAGTGAACTTATAATTCAATTAATTCATCATATGTTGGTCTTTAGCCAATGCAATAGTACTTTATTAAACATTAGATAAATAGTAACCATGTGTTGTAATAACAAAATAAACCATCACACATAAGCAACACACATGAACACACATATTTAAGTTGGAAACCCAATGTGAGAAAACCACTTCTTCTTGTCATCTCTGTCTTCTTTAACATAAATAAAAACCTTTTTACAATCTTGTATTGGTGCAAACTCATACTAGTACGCAGGAACCCACCTGCAGAAGGCTACAACCTTCACTCTTTCTCCAGCTTCTACTAGAAGGGAGCTACAACCCCCTGGTTCTTGTACCGTCGTAAACTTGTACCAGTATGCAGGCACCAACCTATAGAAGGTTACAACCATCACTCATTCTCCAGCTTCTATTGGAAGGGAGCTCCAACCCCCTGATCTAATCACTAGCTACTACTAGCATGAAGCTTTGACTTCGTCACTGAAGGCTCCAACCCTCAGTATCCTCCATGGAACACGTTTATCAAATTTTTAGACTGGATTCATCGACTTAAACACATCATAACTTGCAGGCCATGTTTCATCAAATTTTCATACTCGGCCCATTATCAATATTTAAGCTCAATATCAATAATCAAACTGTAACTCATCACAGTAACACAGTCATCAATCTCTGACACATCTGAATCAATCAATCACTGAAACCCAATCATCAATCTCTGACATAAATGAAACCAAATCATCAATTTTTTAATCAACCAATCAATGAAACTTCTGACGCAACTGAATCAAACAATCACGAAAACCTCTAACACAACTGAATCACCCAATTTATGAATCAACCATTCTCTCAAAACCCAATCAACCGACACTTAATCAAAATTCAACCAATCAACTAGAACAGTCATATCACTGTAACCAGTACACATAACTGAACTCATAACACTGCATGAATAACCAGACACAACTGCAACCTCAAAAATCATATCTCAGAATGTATACACTACTTCAATGAGGACAACTTGCATGTATATGCTGCTTTTTGTAACTCAACATGTGTATACCTTTAAATATACTGAATCATAAAACTTTTGATCCAAAAACTGTACTAACCAAATACATTATGAAGATCTACTATCATATTACAGATTTCTAAACAAATAGTAGCAAAAGATCACCCTTCTTACTCAATCAATCAATCAGCCAAACTCAATCTCCTTTTGCAATAAGTTTAAATTCAGATCTAATGAAGACATCATTGACAAACAATAGTAAAACAACAACACTTATCAGATAGATCAATCATTTCTGAATAACAAGCCCTTCCTCTGCATATGCTATTTGGAAGTGTTGAATTTGCATGTATACGTCTCTTTATTGAGGTGAACCTACGTATAGATCTGCAAATAATGACTTATAACTTCGCATCTTTTCAAGACTTCAGATATACTCAGATCATAACATTTAAAGGATAAAACATGTGTTAGCACTCAGATCTAGCCTATCCATTATCAGATCATACAATGATAAGTCATTTAAGGTCTCATGATCCTGATCCAACATTGTATCCAAGGGTGCACAAGATGTTTCATATCTATATCATAATTATAGCCCTTACAACACAAAATATACTTTAGATAGAAGTATTCATGAAAAACCCTTTCACTTGCACATTTGGCCCTTTGATCTTCTCCTTCTTATATAGTTTTAGCCTTTTTCAATACCTTGGGTCAAAACCATAATTATGTCGATGGTATTCTTTGACAGGATCAATATTCCTTGTCGTGCTCATTACTATGGGCCAATACCATGGTAGGAACCCCTTGTATTTAGAATACCATGGTGAAAAAACCATACACTACTTTTGTTCTTTGAACTTGCATGCATATGCAACTTGGCTTAACAGAACTCATGTATAGTTCTTGAACTTCCAATTTTATCATTCTTCTGAATTGATTCCTCTAAAATTTCCTGCATTTTGTCACATCTATAAACACAACTGCCATGCCTTTAGTCACATATGTAAACACATCTGTCATGCATTCTGTCACATCCTATTTATAACTTTATCAAGTAGTCCATTCATCAAATAGGTTGTCATCAAGGACAACTGATCAGGTAGGTTTCCATCAAGGACAACACATGCATCATAATGCCAACAATCTCCACCTTTGGACTTGATGGCAACCACTTTGGTGTTTGGTCACCACAGCATGTAAAGAACATCAATACGAGCACCAAGCTTTTCAAAACATCAATCTATTCTCCAAGCACCAAGCTACTCTCCCCCTTTGACATCAAGGGAAAAGGGTTAACTAATGTTAAATGAAGACTTCCATATCTAAACTGCTTAATATGAACACTGATCATGCTCCCCCTAGGCACATGCCGAATTCTCTAATCAAACTCCCTCTGAGCACATGTCGTAATCTCTGATCGTGCTTCCCCTGAGCACATGTTGAAATATCTAACCGATGTAAAGTTAAGTACATGACTCTACGAATTAACAGAGTATGACCTTCCTATCACCTAGGACCCATACTTGCATCAATCTCCCAACCAACTGGGGATACATATTTGACACAACCACCCAACCAAGTTGGATTAAATATTTGACATGATATCTAAAGTCCATACATGACTGAATATGATAATTATTACATCATAGATATTTACATGACCTTTTCATCAAATGATATACATGACATTTATAACAAATACCAAAGACCTAAACAAGATCATGATAATTATCGGCAACTATCATACACCATGTATGATATGCACCATAAACATCTATTAGCAGCATCAAGAGTAACAACTTGTATATGTCCATCATCAATTCGTAAGATAAGACAATGTAACTTTAATATCATCAACCCATGACTAAGTATGTCGCATATAGATATCAACTCATCCTCTTGATCTTATTAATATCAATGTGCTATGTTTCCTTAGTAGAAAAAACCTTAACATAGCCTTCCATGAATCAACTAAGCAAATGTCATATCTCCAAGCAGTAATACAAAACCATTCACATCATATCATATATATGTGAAAGAACCATATTCATCGTCCATGACCACAACGTCATCATCAAATCATCGTAATAGGAACTGCATGTTCTTTTCACAACAATCCTCAATATATCAACCATGTATCACTACTAGGGAGTTTTCCAACATCCCACATCTGATAAGCATCAACCATGATAAACATATGTGAGAACCAAACCTATCATCATAAAGTAAGAAGTCATCATCGTTATGTGACTAAGTAAGCCATGTCTCCAAATAGCCATGTCTTCATGAAACTTGCAATAACACTATTCTCTTGGCCAATTTTATTCATACAAGAGGATCTTTTATACCAACATCACAACTTAAGTAATCATCCATGTATCTAACATAGCGATAGAAATATGTATCTAGCTTCTCATCAATGTGAAAGGAAAACCATGAGCTCATTGTCATTTTGTCAAACTTTCTCGATACCATCAAGTGCAACAATCATCAATGATGTGAGAACCAATAAGTATAGGAAGCCTCATCCATAACTACACCATATGAAATTTATGCATCTTTGAAGGCATGATGGTAGTAACATAACATAAATGAGTGACACTTAACATCATCAAATAATGAAGATGTGTACTCAAGCTTTGTTCTTATCCTTGAAATTATGAAGATCACCATGTAAGTAACATAACTATATGCATCCTCAAAAGAGTCATCTACAAATCTGATCAAAAGTGTCAAAACAACTAAGTTGCTCAAGAAAAGTATCATCTGTGATTTCATCATAGGAAATTCATGACTACAACATAGCATGATGCATCATTTAAACACTTCAAAAACATAAGCATCCTCACCATTGATAAGAATCATTATGTACTAAAGACTTCTAAACATAATGCCAATAATGCATTATTAGAAGCATAGCAGATCCTCCCCCTGAACCTGTTCCAATTGTTCATTATCATATTTGATTATTACATATATCAGTAAGAATCATCAAGGCATCATCATCAACTAGTTATACATCAAGTCATCAACAAATTATGAGGGTCAAAAGCACTTCTAAATAACATCCATAGACTGTAATCATCAACCATTAAAACATAAAAGATAATTGATAATTGTCTGAACCATATTAGACCCTTTTTGTGAGTTTTTCCCATTGCTTCTTCATCAAACCAACATATACGCGACTGTGCAGTTTCAAACACATGTATATACGCAACGTGTATTCATAAGATCCGCATATGAGAATTGGAACACTGAAATTTCATACTTTAATTCCCCCTGAGTCTATTCTGACTGTACCTGGTCCTAGAACTTTTGTTGAAACATTAGTTCCAAGAATATCATTATCATGATGGTTCTTCATCAGAGACTCCATTTTAATCTTATCTCCAGTCATGTGATGAGAACATTCATCTTCGTCTTTGAATGAGCAGACAACAAGACCACACCTTATCTACTCTTCCTTTTCTTGATTCTTGGTGGATTCATATTTTTCAGATTTTTTGATATAAATGTGCTTATTTGATTGCTTACCGTATTGTCTATGGTGATCCATAGACTTGTCCATACATTTTTTCACTATATGCCCAAACTTGTTACAAGAATAACATCTTATTGTTGGCAATATGGCTAAAGTGTTGTCCTTGATGGCAATCCATTCAGGTGATGGATCACTGTACAATAGGACAGTAGCAGAGATTGATGATCAGCTCTCAAATATTGAAGAAAATAAGGAGTACGCAGGCACACCGTACAAAAGGTGCGTACACGCAGGCATGTATTATATAAATTGCGTACATACCCGCAGGTTACCCATTCATGAGGTGCGTACCCCCAGTGCACACACTTCAAGACAGTAAAGCGCGCACACATGGGGGTCCTTATGTTTAACCCTTGGTATTTAGCCGACGGTATTGTGTTATCATGGTTTTGGCCCATGGTATTGTTTTATTTTATTATTATTATTGAGCCCCATGATCCTTGATTTGAGGAAGAGCTTGCCTATATAAAGCAAAGGAGATCATTTGCTTGGGGTGCTTGGGTTGAATATCTTAAGAAAGTTAGATCTGAAATTCTAGTGATGGGTTATGAGAGATAGCTAGATCTAAATCAAGGAGAAACATGAGAACTACAAGTCGGATCTACTAACGGGTTGATATCTCCTCGGCGCATGTTCATATCTGTAGATCTGACAGTCTGGGTTATTCCTGAAGTCTTGAAATTATCTATACCCGGAGGTACGCAGGTCCAGTGAAAGAAAAGTGCGGAGATACGCAGCCACAGAAGCGTTGCAGGTGCGCGGATACGCAGGACCAGAAGCACTGCAGATGCGGAGGGGCGCAGGAAGTTCATTGGACACATAGTGCACGTACGCAGGAAGCCTGTGAGGCGGAGTGCGCACATACGCAGGGAAGCAGTTGAGACCAGTGCGTACTTGCACGCAGGCACTACATGGGTGAAGCTGTGTACTTCTCTTGAAGTCTATTTAGCTGTACATGTTTATCATTGTTGTGATCTGGGTTTTAAAGTAATGTCTGATGTCTGATATCATGTTCTGATAACAGCAGTCTGAGAGGTGATTGATTAAATGTTTGTACATTGATGGATGAATGGATCAGGTTCTTAATAGCTCATCTTTATGTGATCTAATTGACTAGATCTGGTTGATGACTCACTTGTATATGTAATGATCTAGTGCTTGGGTAATTCAGAAGGTTGGTTGATTATGAGCTTCAATGTTGTTATTGGGTCCAATATGAAAATTGGATGAAATGTGGCCTTTCAGAGTATGTGTTGTGCTTCAGTGTATCCAGTCTGAAAATTGATGAAACGTGGTACCTGGAGGAGAGAAGATGGTAGGCTGGCACCTACGTACTAGTATCTAAGCTAGTACAAGAGCTAAAGGAAATCTTTGGAGCATTGTAGCAGGTAGTAACCTGCGTACTAGTAAATGGATCGGCTAGTACAAGAGCATAGGGGGTTGTAGCTCCCTTCCAGGAGAGACTGGAAAACGAGAGAGAGTTGTAGCTCTCTGCAGGTTGCAGCCTGCGTACTAGTAAAGGACTGCACCAGTACAAGACCATTGTGAAAGGAGTTTCTAATTTGAAAGAAGATAGAGAGCAGCAGGTGGTTTTCTCCCGCATTGGGTTTCCACCTTATATCATGGTGTTCATGTGTGTGCCTTATGTGTGATGATCTATTCTATGTTAATGCATCTGTTAACTGATAATATGGTTGATAATGTTCTAATGCACTCATTGAAGATCAATTAACTTAATCATAAGA
>APFE031692849.1:15120-36764 GCA_000404065.3 Pinus taeda
AAGTGAAAATGAACCCCAAACTAAAGTCCAGGAAAGTGGCCAGTCAAAATGCCACTACTATCTTTTGGGCAGTATCATGCTCTGCAAATACTACTGCTAATCATACTTGATGGATGGCCCAATAATCTAAACTGGACCATGCCATGTTTAAATTGCTTGCTGCAGAATAGAGAATGTTCCCTATCCAAACAGCTCAAGCTTGGCATATGACTAGCTAGGTAGAGAAATGAAGGTGCCCAACTGCTTAATCTGGGTCCTTAGAAGAAATAAGGGCACATTTTAGATAGGAGGGCAGTCAAAAGAAAAAGAGGACAATCAGGGTCTACTAATTCAAGTGCACCCACTTCAAAAAGAAGGAAAAATGTTAGGATTACTAGGATGGGTAAGTAGTGCAAGGTTGCAGAAATGGAGGGCCACCACCAATTGGCTTATTAAGTGCAAAGACTCATGCCACTCAGGGTATTGGCATCAAAAGCAGAGAGTGGAGGACAAGCATTGGAAGCATGTCTAATTTCCCCTATCTTCCGCCAAACTTCATTTACTAACACCCCCAAGGACCTTGAGATCTTCTCAAGTGTCCAATCCTACTTCACTTCATGGCAAGCTACTGGGTCAAACCATGAAGTTTAAACATGAAAAGAAGCCACATTTTTTGTGTAAAAAATATTTCTTATCATTTCATTTATCCTCAAATTCCTAAGTTTTACCTATTAGAACTTAGCTTTACTCCTTCACTCACCTCACAAAGCCATATTAACCACTAATGTACTATTTAGCTCCCTAACTTCCCCCTTCCCTAATTCTATTAGAATCTATGAAATATTTCCCAAACAATGTATAAATACCCTCCCCCTAGCATTATAGCTATATAACCCTTCCTTGGGGAAATATTAACCTATCTGGGGTTGGTATTAGCCCCCCTTTTCACCCTAAAACTATGGTTTTGGTAAAAAATCATGGTCAAAAGTCAAAATATTCCGAAACCCCGCTCTAATTAACCCATTTACCCTTTTATCCACCCAAATTCCATTTTATTATAAAGTTTTTGATAATTTTTTTTTAATAAAGTGGTGCTTAAACCCATAAAACCCGAAACCTAATGTTTTTTTTGCCCCCCCACGCGCAATTTATTTAAATCCATTAAAATAATGGGCGGGTTCCCCCCGCCTTAACGCACCAATGCATCGAAATCGCCGCCCACTGTCCGATCATCCACCCCGCCCATCCAATGGTGGGCGGTCATTCTCACAAGGGAACCGCCCGACCTTTTGCGTCTGGGGGATCGGCGGTATTGCCGCCGTACCCCCGCCACACGTCGGCCTCCCGCTATGTTCGTTGCCACCCCCCTCAATACCATTTACCGCCCTCAGGCCTTTCGGGGAAACCGCTTACCGCCTCCTCCCACGCTGACGTCACGCCCCCGTCAGCGTGATGTCACCCCTCCTTTTCTGCCACCATGCCTCCACGTCGTATCCATGTCACCTGTCCATCTATCCACCCTGCCACCGTGTCACTGCCACTTGGGCACCCACGTCAGCTGCCACGTCACCCGTCCGTACCCGGGCCCATGATGATGTCAGCATGATGTCATCACCAAAAAGGCACCAAAGGGCCAAAAATGCATAAAAAGACGAGAATTAGCCATTATTGGTCATTGTTGTTCATTGTTTCCGAAGCTCCTCTACATGCGAAAACGACGTGCAATGGTCAAAACACAAATTTCAGCCGCCAAAGTTGCTGCTGCCTTCATTGTCGACCTGAGTACCTGCAATTCGTCCCGTTCAAATGCCTCCTACACCATAAAAACCAGGTATTTGCCGCAGGCGACCTTCTTTACCCACTTTTCTCCTTTGTTCTCCTAGTTTCCTGCATAAAAACTCTGTTAAAGGCTCCCCACTGATAAATTGGCCACTGAAAATTGCTTAAGAAACTGGTTGAACCCCTGCGTGACAAAACTCTGGAAGAAACCCGTGCCCCTCTATAAAATTCACCATAAAAGCAATTAGCTCAAGCACACTCTGGTTCTTCAAAAACAGAGTGCCCCACAGTTCATGAAACCTGCAAGAGCCTCCTTACATCTTCAAGCTGCTCACTGCGAAACAGAAGTTGGCCAGCATTCCTCAGCCTTTGTACCAAACTTAAAAATCCAGTAAAACATCCAATTAAAATCAGAAATGGCTACTCCAGCTGCTCTGGATGTAGCTCATGTGAATCCACCTAGCAAAGAATTGGAAGCTATGCCACTGGTGGACAGTGAGTTCCTCATTACAGACTTTGTGTCAGAGAGGAATCACTTACAAACTTTCTGCCAACTAAGGAACAGTCACTTGTTCAATAGTGACATGTATGGCATCTGGGAATCCAATCTTCCCACCTACTTCTTGCCTTCTGTGAACATTTTTCCTGAATTCATTCACCTCTGTGCAGAAAACTATGACCAGAAGCTCAGAGCTGTGAAGTCTCCATCTGGGAGCATCCTCTTCTACATAACACCAGATTCCATCAACCAAATGTTGAACTACAATCAAACTCAGCTGTTGGACCCCTTCTCCATTAAGTACTTGCTGGATGAGGGCTCCAAGCTCTCTAGCACAGACATAGCTGCAATAGCCAGGAAATTCATGAAGGTAGATTGCCAACCTTCTGGGCCACCTCCTTTTTCTTATGCAGATTTCAATGAGGTAGGCAAGTTGCTAGTGGATATGCTAACCTCTGTGCTGGGGTTCACTACAAATGAGCATGTTTATGAAATTGTGTTGGTCATGCTGTCTACATATAGCCTTGAGAAACCCCCTGCTATGAAGTACAATTATGCCAAATATATTGCCAATAAGATACATGATCAATTGTCAAGATTGAATAGGGAGGCAATATTTAAGTACTCATCATACATCTATCACCTATTCATGTATTATCAAACAGATTGCTTCCAGTGCCCAATCAAGAAGCTAGACTCACAAGGTGAGAGGAGGTCTGTTATCTTCTGGTCTTCAGTCTTCCACCAAGTCCAGAATTCCCCCTACTCATACTGTGAATATATTGACCAGTTTGTATATCCAGTCACATGCCTCTTAAAGAGGACTCCTCCTGCCAGATTGTCCAAGGATATGTAGAAAATCTTGCAGCTATCTAGGAGTTACAAAATAGGTGATTGGTACTTGTACCAAAATCACACAGTCATCAAATTTATGGTTGTGAGCTTTGTCCCTACAGGCTCCCAAAATATGTGCCTATGAGGCTATTTGCCCTGGAATACTACAGACAGCTTATAAAATCTGATTTGACACACTTTCACAGTGCCAAGAAGAAAGCCAACCTAAAGTTTAGGGACCACCGAGGCCCATTTGTCATGAACAAGAAAGATGGTTGGCAAGAAGCTGATCAAATACTAGGGCAACAGCTCAAACTCAAACGAAGCTTCTGGTGGGTCCCTTATGACCCTGAAGGTTTCATCAGTGCTAGGAGGGTCAAGTATAGGCTGCTAGCCTATAATCATTGCCCATACCCACAAATACAACACTTTTCCAACCAAGATGAATGGGTACCTGAATCAATAGTAGAGGAATTGACTCAGGAAGAAAAAATGGAGCAGATTGTGAAAGATCTGGAAAAAACTCTTGACTTGGATTCTTGTCAACAGGTCTTCTTTAAACAACTAGTCCAAGCAGGAGAAGGCACTTATACTGCTCCAGCTGCACAGGACACCCAGCAAGCTCCTGCAACAACAACTACAGCAAAGGGGAAAGAAAAAATGGATGAACAACAACAGGCAGAGACAGGGCAGTCGAGCACATCAAAGGATCAGCAGTCAAGGCAAGTGCCTTCAGAGCAAACTGAACAACCCCAAATCCCAGTTTTGCAGACTCCTCTCAATGATGAGAGAGGAAAAAAGAGAGATAGAGAGGAGATCACACCTCCAACAAGATCATCACAGCAACCAGAAGCCAAGAGGCCGAGGATTGACCCTGAAACAGAAGAAAGAGATATCAGTGAGGAAAGGGCAGAAAGCCACAACAGAGAAAGGAAAACAAGCCAGGAGACTTCCACTAGCTCATTTCAGCTAGAACAGGCCCTACATCACATCACAGAGGTATCCTCCTCAAGACAATAGGGCAAGAAACCAGCTGCATTTAAAGAATGCTTCATAGAGATCAAGGCACAGAATGAATTGGTGAGAGTGCATCTCTATGTGCAATTCTTGAAGACAACTCCAGCCAAAAAACAAAGATTGATGGCTGCCTATGATCTGAAGGAGGAAAAAATGATCTTCACTCATTTGAAGCCTAAAGTACCACATCCCAAGACCCCTGCAGATTACTATAGAACAAACTTGGAGGTCTTTTCTAAAGACATACACCCCATGGATCAGATTGAGCTGCACAAACAGACTGGGGAAATGGTGTATGCAACACTGCAGACAGGGCCAGCTGCCATCAGCTAAAAGAACCCTGAAGAACACAAACACAGCTTCATTGGAAAGGTGCCTTCCTCTGCAAAGGACATTCAGAATAAAGACTTTGGAAGACATAATAATTGATTTGGGACATGACCCAAAGGATCCAAAGGGTGTTAGAGCCCTCATGAAGAAGAAAGAGGATGACATTGCTGCACTAAGAAGGCAGGCAAAATTTCCTCCTACCATTCACCCTCAAATAGTAGAACTTGCACAAGAAAAGCAAGTAGATGATGCTATGGAGCTTCTTCTAGTAATGAATCAAAGAATATTACAAATGGAAGCAGAATTAGAGGAGGCACTACAGGACAAGCAAGTGGAGTCGGCCTCCCAGCCCCCTTAAACATTAACAACTATTGGACCTGCCCCTCCCACACAAGCAGCAGCAGCCCCTCTTGCTATTCCAGCACCTACCACAGCTATATCAGCAACAAGAGCAACAGCAACAGCAGAATCCAGCATGAGCATGGAGGACTTGATGAAAGCTGTTAAAGAGCTTGAGACTCAAGTAATTGAAATAAATGATGCCAAGGATAGATTAGCCAAGCTGGAGACCAGTTATGATAAATCAAAGATGACAGTAGCAGAGAAACAAAGAGAAATAAAGGCCTTAGAGGCCAAAGTAAAAACTCTGGAAAATGAATTACTCCTAGGTAAAGCCCTAGCAGAAATAAAGAAGATAATTTGGGCCAAAATTGGCCAATCAATACAGGACCAATGGAGGTTAATTCAGGCAATTTATGAGCAGGTTGAGCTGATAGGCATGGCTCATGTTGAAATACAAAGAGCCAGGACAACACTGGGAATAATGCCCGAGAAGACCACCAAAATGATACATTTCCTCAATAACCGCACTAGAGAGGAACTGACAGCTCTAGAGATAAGCAACAGAATAGATACAATCCTGACAGCTAAAAATGTATTGACCTTGAGGAACTTCACTCAAACACTGGAGAGAAAATGTCAGGAAATGAAAGCAGAGATTGATGAATTCATGGCAAAGATGACCATATTACAGGATAAAGGACTTCCAAGCCTAGTGACTGGCGCAGGACAGCTGTTGTCATATAATCAGTATATGACAAGGATCAACAATTATGTTGAAAATCAGATAACAGCATCTAGCAGCTCCACAAAAGAAGCAGGGCCTCCCTCTAGGCAGTCCCTGTATGACAAGCTGGAAAATCTGTTTTTTATTGAACATGAGATAAATCATCTGTTTGAGGTACCTCCAAACTTCTACAGATATACATAGGTAGATGAAACACTGGTGAAAATAAGGAGGCATCAGCTACCTCCAGCTGATTGGTGGCGAGCAATGCTGGAAATTTTTCCCAGATAATGCCACTATGATTATTTCCTTTTTTGAGAAAAATCAAAGTTTTCAGTCACAGTACAGGTCAGTAGACAGATCAGCACACAAGTATCACAGGGAGCATCTGTACAAGTGACTCACCAACGCAGCCAGACAACAGGCTCAATTAACGCAGAGTTAAAGGCACAACTACAGCCCACTTTCGAGAGCCACAAAGTCAAAAGCTGTCTGACAGAAAGATAGCGGCCATCTCAGCATTAAGTGCTATATTTATGTTTTCATTTACTTTTGTAAAAGAGTTGGTGGTGCAATTTATTGCACAATAACTCTCTATTGAGATATTTTGTACCCTATTTTTGTATATATATCCCCTCAGATATCGTATTGAGGGTCGGTTGTAGTGTAATTCTTTCTGAAGAGCTCTATTGTATTTCTGAGACATTTTGATAATACAAATTACTGGTGGAGATTTCTGGTTCCTATGCTGTCTGGAGATGGAAATGAATAGCTCTGTTTTGCTGCAGAATTCCTATGTCATTTGCTGAAGTAATAAGTTTCTCTGAACTGTGTATGTGTCTTCCATAATTCTTATGTTTTTTCATAATCCTAGTAAATAGAGAAAAATAATAGCCTAGGATTTGTTTTGAACACCCTATGCTCAATCTCTATTTTATAAGTCTCTTGATGTGGAAGATCGCTTGCCATGTCTAAACTAATTCTGTCATGGTGAAAATTGTTTTAAGAATTCTTAACTGCTCTTAAGCAATAATTTCATTTTTCTTTGTTAGCATAGTGAAAGATTCTTAACTGCCTTTCACTCACTAATTCCATAATTTCATCAAAACATCTGGTAAATTGCTTCACATATGCCTATCTGGCTCTGCAGCAACACTCTGCCTTCATAAATCTACTTTCAGCAGCACACATACCTCAACTCCATTGCCCAATGGACCAAACTATTCTATGATCTATATTTTCAGTTCTATCTGGATTCACCAACCCACCAAATTCAAACAAGACAGTACACCATAACTAGCCTAAAAACATTCATCAAACAAAGCTAAATTATAAAGAGATAGCCCTCTCTGGTTGCAGGTAGGCTTGGACCTGTAGCTAAAATATTGGTCAGTGTTTACCTCGGATGTATTCCCTTTAGGAAGCAGGGAACAACTTGAGTGTTAACAGGATCAATGGTCCAGATGATTTCTTTGAAGAAGGATGCGAAGCATCACATCAGCAGAACTATTTCTGGAGAATAATTCTTGCAACCTAAATCCCTATTTACAATGAAAAATTAGTTCAAAACACAGTCGAAACTAACTTCTGAATGTGAATTATTATAGAGATTGATTTATAGCCTTATCAGTTCTAGAGAACCAGTCAGATTGGTAGTTTGAAGTATTCAAGGGTGATTATAAAGGAACATCGATATGTCAATAGGGATTAAGAGCTAATCAGTGATTGAAGGTGTGGAAATTGGGAATTGGCATTCAGAGAAGGCGGAGGTCATAGCGGAAGTGTGGTGGAGCAATAATTTATGGAACTGATGACAATTATAAGTGCCGGTGTATAAACATTGAAGTCCTCTTATTATATGATTCGGGCGGAAGGTTAGTGCAATTCCTTTGTATTGTGTAAAGTGTTGTGCTAAGTGGTTTAAGACTTAAGCAATGTTTTTACGATTCTGATAGTCATATATTGGAGTCGAAGGAATGATGTACCACATATGTGGTAAGGCTGGGGAAGATTTCCGATAGCAATTGTGATGAGGTTTTAGCCTCGGGTTCTGTGCAGAACCCGTACAAAGGAGGAAAAGGAGTATTCTGTGATAATCCTTTGTGTAAGGATTACAAAAGGAATAAAAAGCACCGATTGAAGGTTGTGAAGGGTTCTAATTCCTGATAGAAGGAAACGGAGGAAATACTTTAGTCAAAGTCTTATACAAGGTTTAGGGTTCATATAATCCCGAGGAGAAGGTTCAAGCGGAGTGATTGGTTCCAATACAAAGGAATGGCTTATAAAGGGGCCGTGAAAATTTAAGGTTTGATGATTTGACTCCATTATAGAGTCATGTACTTGGGACAATTTTGGATGCATTACTAATAAATTCATACTGTGGGTATGTGCGGGTGATACCCTACCCTGCACCATTAGTGGTATCAGAGCAGATTTGTAATCTGTAAAAGGAAAACGTTTGAAGTTCTTGGAGGACTTTTGCATTCCAACAGAGGCTTGGAGTAAATAGGAATAGAGGATTCCTTGAAGGAAGGAGAAAGGAAGATTTCACAATGAAAGTTCTGAAGGAAAGAGGAATTGGAAACCAACCAGAGGACAATCCATTCAAAATGCAGAAGAATGGGTGAAACAAGATCATGTTGAGATCTTGAAGGTGAGGTAATATGTTCTATTTCCAATTAAGAATGTGTGTTTTTATACTAATGCACAAGTGACAACAAGAGAAGCTGTGAGAGAAGAACATATGTGTTCTTTAAGATAGAGAAAGGAGAATACTCTGATAGAAAAGTGATAATGAACCTAAACAATCCAACAAGAGATTGGATAGAGAGGACAATTGAAGTGTTCTCAAGAGGAAGTGAGAGATTACAGAAGCCTAGAAAAGAAAAGGTGTTGCTCAAGAAGAGGTTCCAGATAAAGGAACTGTGCTTACCAAAACAATGAGTGAGGAGAGATTAGTGAGGTAATATTGCAACTAGGAGGACTAGCTGTTGCAGAGGCTTGTTACAAAGGAGCTCATGAGGAAAGAAGAGAAGAACATGACTACTGATGGTCATAGTAGAGGTTCAGAGAGAAGCCATAATAGAGGATATAAGAAAGAGGATGCCAAGGAAAATGGAAAGAAGATGAGTCAAGAGGAAATTGACAAGGAAGTTGTAGAGTTAAAAGAAAAACTCAATGCATTAAGGAGAATGCTTGAGGAAAGCCAGAGACTAGGTTGGTTCTTGAGGAAGAAGCTAGTGGAATGGCATGAGATGCAGAGAAGGTTATAGAAAAAGCAAGTAAAGTGGCTGAAGGAAAAACTCAAGGAGGCTGAGTTGGAAATGGAAATGGAAGAGTACATATGTGAATGAGAGCAAGGAGAATTTCTGGGAGAAAGTGAGGATGAAGAATTGAAGACTGAAACTTCAAGTGAGACCAAAAGGTCTGATGATTTTAAATCTAAGAATTTGTGTATGTATGCAAGTGAAACATGTAAATAAGGACAATTGGTTGATATTGTCATGAAGAAGGAAGAAGACCAGCAGAATCTAAATTCTATTTTGGGAGACGATGAGATAGATAGATCTCATATACTGCTGGAGAAATATATCAAGCAACCAAGTGAAGGACTTGAAAAAATTGAAGAGGAGACAATTGCAAAATTTCTAAATCATCTGAAGGATTTAGAACAGTAAGGGACTTAAGGCAAACTTGTAAGATATTGTGCTAGCTAAAAGCATAGTAAAAGATCATAAATTCACTATGATGATAGGCACAGTGGAGATAGCCATGGAAACTATTGAGACAAACAATAGGGAAGAAGGACATCTACTGAAAGTGTTAAGAAGGAGGAACCCTATGCAAAGGATTTAACCTTGGGAAAAGGAACACTAACAAAGGAGTGTTTTGAAGAGGATGGAAAATCTTTTGAAGATGTCAAAAGTCTTGAGGAGTACTCTAGGAGAATAGAGTATGATGAAGAAGACCTCTTGAATGAGGGAAGTAGTGATTTGCTATTGCAAAAATACCTTGAGAGTACAAGAGTCAAAGGAAGACAATTTTTTAACACTGTAACAAATCATGTGAAGGATGAAGCTGGAAGAACAAAGCGTTATGATGAAGTGCTTGCTAAGTGTGAAGAGGAAATTAAACTATTGGAGAAACTGATGAGAGAACCCGACGGTAGAACATAAGCTGTAGTTATAGTTTCTGAAGAAGAAGATGTGTCTCAAGTAGCAATAGAGACATGAAGATGTAATAATTTTTTTGTAGGTTCATTAAAAAGCATGAATGAGTATGAGTATGTGATTAGAGAGATTGAGTAGAGGTTTTTTGAAGATGGTAAAGAGGTAGTAGGAATCAAACAATTTGAAAGTGAAGATAACCAACAGTAGGCTGAGGAAGGAGAAATACACTATTGTGAACCCAAGTAGGAAGACATCATTATAACAGATGGTGTGGAAGAGAAATTAACTGACAGTCTCATGAATTCTGCTAAGAATTTGAATCAGCATACTGATGTGCTGACAGAGGAGAAGGAGAAAATAGAGCAGCAAACTAAATTGTTTCCGAAGGAATATAAGGCACAACAACCTTATGTTTTTTATTTTAACAAGTCTTTTGAGTGTACAAGGTTTGTTGCAAATGCTGAAGGATATTTGGCATAAGTGAAGAACCAAATAAAGGTGAAAGAAGAGAATTCTATGGAAGAACTCAATCCATGGAATGGAGAAGTTAATTTGCTGGAAAGAATGCTAAGAAATTATGATTCAATCATCAAAGAGTGTTCGGATCATAGGGAGGCAGAAAGTGAACCAAAGAATGAAGCAAGTAAAAGAGAAGTCTGCATAGGAGTCAGCATAGAAGACAACCACAGTAACCTGAAACAAAAAGAAAGATGAAGAAGTAAGGAGCAGAATATGGACCAGCCAAAAGATATGGTGGAAATAGAAATTGAAGAAATGTGGCAGCTGATGATGCCGTAGTTCAAATTGAGGAAAGTGGTGGTAGCAGGAAGGATGATCAATCAGAGTTTGAAGATGATTCACAAGAAGAAGAACATGGAGCAAAAAACAACAGACATACAGTAGGAGCAAAGGTACAGAGTGTTTGGACCACTACAAACTAAAGTGAGGGATCTAAGAAGACCGAGACCAAAAGACACATAATTAGGAGATCATGAATATTTTCTACTTTGGGAGTCTGATGCAGGCGAATTTAGCCCGAGGACAATCATTGTAAATAGTAGACATAGGGGTTCATGCATTTTAGGAAATAGTTTTCCTAAGTCTCAAGTCAATGCAATATTTAGGCTTTTAAGTGATTTAATTAGATACTGGGAGAATATGTAAATGCTCTCAAAATAAATAAATGAGAACATGAGTGGTAGAAGTCAAATCCAACTCTTAAATAGTTCCATGATTCTAGTAACAAGAGAGAGCTTTTAGGAATTAAATGGGACCCTTCAATGATTCGACCTAATGTTTCCATATAAATATATATAAGCCTACGAACAACAGGGAGGCCACTAATGTTGAGAGTCAGCCCTGCATGAGACCGAAGTGTCTCAAATGTAATATGTGCTTTATTATATTAATATATGAAATATTGGTTCCTGACTGTGTCAAAATATTGAAGTATTCCATGTATGAGTTTACTGTGAATTCATAGGTTCTACAACAGGTTGTAGGTGAAATTTTGAAGGATGCAGAGGGACAGAGTGATTCAGAGGAATCACAATGGACTTCAAATCCAAGTGAAGAGACAGAGGAAGTTCTGGAGGAATAGCATAGCAAGGGTGTGCTTAAGTTAAGCTCAGAAAATATGAATAGTGGAAGGCAGAGTTTTAAAGAAAGAGTAGAGAGAGAGAGAGCTGAGAGCTCGAGGAGCTGAGTTCAGAAGAGTAGTTGAGCTGCGGAACAGAACACCTAGAACCTTTGAAGAAACCCCTTGAGGAGAAGCTAAAATATGGAAAACTGAAGACTTAGTTGGAAAACTAAGTAAACTAAAGAGCGAGGGATCAGAATACTAGTGCACAGGAACTATTTGATCACATGGATCAATGGTCCAGATGATTTGTTTGAAGGAGGTGAAGCATCGCATCGACGAGACTATTTACGGAGAGAGTCTCGCAACCTAAATCCCTATTTACATTGAAAAAATTAGTGCAAAACACTATTGGAACTAAGTTCTAAATGCGAATTATTATAGAGATCGATTTATAGCCTTATCGGGCCTGGAGAACCAATCGGATCGACGGTTTAAAGTATTCAAGGTTCAGTATAAATGAACATCGATATGTCGATAGCAATTAATCGCTAAGTGACGATCAGAGGTATGAAAATCGAGAATCAGTGTTTGGAGAAGGCAGAGGTCACAGTGGAAGCATGGTGGAGCGGTAAGTTATGGAACCGACACCAATTATAAGTGCGAGTGTATAAATTTTGAAGTCTACTTATTACATGATTCGAGTGGAAGGTTAGTGCAATTCCTTTGTATTGTCTACACTGTTGTGCAGAGTGGTTTAAGACATAAGTAACTATTTTATGATTCTGATAGTCATATATCGGAGTCAGAGGGGTGATGTACCACATATGCGGTAAGGCCGAGGAAAATTGACGATGGCGATTGCGATGAGGTTTTAGCCTCAGATTCTGTGCAGAACTCGTAAAAAGGAGGAAAAGTTGTATTGTGATAATCCTTTGTACAAGGATTACGAAAGGAATAAAAAGGGCTGATTGAAGGTTGTGAAGGGTTCTAATTCCCAATAGAAGGAAAAGGAGGAAAGACTTTAGTCGAAGTCTTATATAAGGTTTGAGGGTTCATATAATCGTGAGGAGAAGGTTTAGGTGGGGTGATTGGTTCTGATACAAAGGAACGACTTATAAAGGGGCCATGACCATTTAAGGTCTGAAGATTTGACTGCATTGTAGAGTCAGATACCTAGGACAATTGTGGATGCATTATTGATAAATGCATATTGTGGGTATGTTCAGGTGTTAAGCTACCCTGCACCACTATGGAGGGAGTTGTCGCTCACCATAAAAGGAAAGTGACCATTAGAGTCAATTTTCATGATTTGACAACCACAAGATGGTTAAGGGGAGCAGGCTAGTGGCATTTGAGGCAAAAATATTTGAAGATGTACCACCAAAATAGCATTAATGGTCGAAATTTTTGGGGAATGGTTGGTTTTGAATACAAAACACCCTATAAATTATGCGTGCCAGTCCAATAGAGAACACTTTAGATACTTGGAGCTTTTTCTTAACTTTGTTGTTTGTTGCTTATGTGCCAAGCATTTTGGGAATAGTTCTTCGCCCATAGAGATGTTTCTCTTAAAGCCTGTGAGCTATTTATGAAGAGATGACTACCACCAACCTGTTGCACAAAAGTTGTTGCTTTGACATTCTGCAATTAGTGTGATTCTACCATCACTCATACCTTCCTCCTTTGCAAGTCTTAAACCTCAGTTCTTCATATCAAGCCTTGAAAATAAGAGAAAGACCTTAAAAATCTCTAAAACTCTGATTCTGCACTTTCTCCTAGCATTACCTACAGTCCCGCACCTATTGGTCATGTCCCCTGCACACCTGACCGCTCTGTATCTATGTTATGGGTGCAGACCCCTGTAAAAGTTAAAAAGGCACAAGTACATTCGTAAAAAATCACTTTGACTCATTTCTGGAAGCTTCTAGAGGGAATCTTGAGGTGGCAAGTTCGCTCCTTGAGGGTTCATGCATCCCATACCTTAAGGAGCTAACCCCTTGATGTGAGGAGCTTATCCCTTTGAAGGAGGACTCTATCCCTTCAATGGTGGACCAGTAACCTCCTTCCTTTGCACTATAAAATGAAGCATTGAGTTGGTTACTTGGGAGGTTGAAAGCTGAATATTTTTTAGGGTAAATGTTGTTGGAACTTAGTCTTCCTAATTGAGCTTTTGAGAGGATAGTTACATACCTTTTGATCTCATTTGGAAGAGAGTGAGGCTTGTCAAAGTAGAGGAGATTCCTGTTTGGACCCTGGGAGGAGCTTGTACAACATCAAGGCATCAAAAGTTGTAAAGTTATTCTATTTCAAAGTTAATATAATCAAGTTTATTTTTCTCAATAAGCTATGTTTTATGGTTTATTTCATGGATTCCTTGATCACCATGATGAACATGATTTATTATACTAGCTATGTAGGTGTTATTTGATGTGTGCTTGTTTGTGATTGCATATTCTGAAAAGGAAACTCTTTTGGAGCTGTTGGAGCATGGCTGCCATAAACTAGCATTTGACTTAAGGTAGGGTCTAAAACACCTCTTTAGTTTTTATTAATGAATCGCAATGTGTTTAGAGAAAGGTAGATTTTCTTTCCCTGCTTGTTGCTAGATATCTGTTGATACTAGGCATATCAGTCTTGTCTGCAAGAACGATTTATCTGGCCAACAAATTGGTGACTCCACTGGGGACTAGAATTTGGGTTTCTAATTTTCCTTTGTCTTTGACTTGAGAAACTTGATTTTTGTTTCTGGCTTTTGCTTAATGTGTGTGGGATTGGGTAGTTTTTAGGTCCCAGATTGTTTTTTGTTTTTTAGAAATTTTTAAGAGGACTGCACATTCCGTTTATATTACAGTGCGGACCTCTCCTCACTATTACTTTACTGCATAGAGCGGTACCACATCTGGTTTTACTGGAAGCCCACGGACCTTGTCAAAATTTTTGAAAAACCCAAAATGTTTTCATCCAGTTAGGTTTAAGATTACTTTATAGCTTTTAGTATCTACCTAGATCTACATGTGTCCTGTCAAAGGTCTCTTGTGAGTAAGTTCCATTGGTATTTTTGTTTTAGGTGATTTTCTAGAAGTTTTGCATGCCTATATCGATTTTTGCTTGGTCTTTGTAGTGACTCAGAGATTAGAAGCCTAAGAAACCTTAGATCACCCTGGTATCTTTTGTCTTCTTGATGAGTCTAACCTGTTTGTGAAATCTGTCCCTGGAGAGAAATAGAATTCATTTTCTCTTTGCAAAACTTTGAACGAACTTGGTTATAAGTTATGAAATTCATTTTTATAAAAGAAAACACAATTGGATGTTTTTTGATTGATTTGTTTTTCTAAATGAATTAATCCTTAGTTTATTGAATAAATAAGCAAAATTCCCTAAAAAATAATTGAAGATTTTATCAATTATATTTTTAGAAATCTTTAGATCTCGAGATTAGTTTTTCATAGTTTTGAGTGTTTTCTAGAAATTGTAGAATCTCTTTTGAAAGAATTGTTTTCTGTAGTTTTTAGTGTTTGAAAAGAAAAGGGATTTATTTTTGTGAGCTTTAATTAGTAGTCTCGTTTTGAGTTTATTGAAAAAGACAAAAATATTTTCTTTTCATTGACATGTTGAAGGAAAGAATTGTTTTTCAAAGAATTGCATTCCCAACTCTTTCTTTTAGCTAGAAATTTATTGAAGGAAAAAATGGACTGTTTATCATTTTAGGTGCATTTTTAAGTGTTTTTGGAGTTGATTCTTTACACCATCAAAGTTTCATCTCCATACCTGTTGACTTAAGAAACAACCAATAAAAATAACGCTTAATTAAAATCGATCTAGCAATCTTTTTATTTCTAGGGCTCTTATCACCAATATAGCTTAAGCTAGTATCTTGCGGTAGGGAGTCATTAAATCTCCAAGATAGTTAAAACAAACAAGTAGCTGTACTTGTGGTAGGAAATAAATCCAATTGTAATTGATATAATCTGGGAAGCTCCTCTTAAAGGAGTCAATCACGAGATCATGTCCGAACATTTGAGACAATCAAGTCTGTCTCATTGGGAAAGATAGCAGATTTACGCGTATTAAAAATGGTAGACCTCAGATTAACCATTGTGGAGGAGCCTGGGGTCACTTGTTGGTAAACCTTGGATTGAACATGTCGAGGAGCCTTCAAGGGGATTGAGCTTTGTTACTCTGCCGTTGCGCGTAGATCGGATCGTATATTGTTCCCCCAGTTGTATTTGTTACTATTGGTAACCTTAGTGACCATAATCTTAAGATTCCTTCCGAAGGTGATGGTGAAAGACGGATCTCACTGTACTAGACTCACTTGGACTCTCTAGGGGGTTCTCTTCACTCGAGACGGTTTTGTGAAGAAACTTATGCCAGTCTGTTTCATTAAGTAGGTTGTCGGGGTAACTGTTCCATCCGCCATTTCTATATTAAATTCTGCGACATTGGATTTCATCACAAACTAGTGTTTCAGTATGGAAAGTTACTGTTTGTGTGTGGTTTGAACTCTTAGATTGTTAGGTGTGTGATTCAATTGTTTTTTTCTTTAGAGACTTTAGGTGATTTTATTGAAATTTTCTATGTTTGCATGTGATTTCTTTCATCATACACCCAGAGATTATCTTGATCCATCATGTCAAGATAGTCATCTATGGTTTCCCAATCACCAGAAACATTTTTTAATGGAGGTCCTACTATTCCTTTGGGGTACCATTCACTTTCTGGTACTTTTTCAGGAGCAACTCCTTGACCAACTGAATATCAGTTATCACCTAGTAATAATGGAAGAAAAATGTTGAATGCAGAGCAGATTTTTATGATGTTTGGTAGTATTCAAAATCTGCAACCTCAAGGTAGTCGGTTACCGCCTGGGGGGAAAGGTAGTCAGTTACCACTTGGGGGGCAAGGTAGTCAGTTACCACCTGGGAGGAAACCTCAAGGTAGTCATTTATCACCTGGGGGGCAACCCCAAGGTAGTCAGTTTCCGCTTGGAGGGCTACCTCAAGGTTATCAACCTTCATGACAATACATACCCCAAGGTCAACCCCATATTCCTCAGGATGCTTTTCAGCCCCAGATTTAGTACATACCTTAGGGTCATCAACATCAAGGTCAGTACCCAACTCAAGGTTTCCAACCGCCTTTTGGTCAGTCATTTTTACAAGGAACTGGAAATGTACCTCCTAATTATCAACCCTACGTTCAACCAGGTTATGGTTCTCCTTATCTACAACCTTTTATGGGTTCCAAAATGAATATGGTGTGGGATCCATCTCAAATTCAACATACTTTGAAATCTAATGTACAGTTATCTAATCAAGCTGGACAACCTTTGGTTTCTGGTCTAACTCAACAACTTGTCCAACCTATGGTTCAAACCTCTACACCTAGTGTAGTTCATCAGCTTGGGCCTAGTTCACCTCGAACTCCGCCTCAAACTACTACTGCAACTATTGTAGCTTCTGTTCAATCTACCCCACCTACTTTTGGAGTATCAGTAGCTCCAGTTTGTGCTACCCCTGCATTAGTGTCAACTCCTCAAGTCTCTATGCCCCAGTCAGGACCTACGATTCAGACTTTGGTCCAAATACCTACAGGACAAGCTGGTCCAAGTATAATTGCCATGAGTCAACTGTACTAGGGACAGTATCAATCGGGTCATACTATACAAAATCTCGTTTATTAGTATCAACCGTACCCTGGATATATATATCAATAGCCTCAACAACCCTAGTTTAGTCTGGTTAATCCTGGTTTTCCGGAAGGTTATAATATTCCTAATGCAATTCTGATTCCAGGTTATCCTGGATATCCTCCTCCTGGAGCTGGTCTCATTACACAAGGTTTTCGTGAACCTAACCATTAGTTACCATTTATTGCAACTTTGGATTTACCTGATTTGTTATGCCTTACAAACGATCCAGTTTATTATCTTCCAGATTGGCCGCCAATGCCTAATAAGTTTCCCAATGATATCCTGAAGTTTGAGGGTAAGTTAGGAGAGGATACGTCAAATAATGTGATGACTTATCTCCTCTGGTGTGCATCTAACTCTATCATAGATGATTCAATTCACTTACGTCTTTTACAAAGAACTCTGATTGGTCTTGCTGCCAAATGGTACATTGAGTTACCACGAGGCTCTTTTTATAATTTTAGGCAGTTAGCTACTTCTTTCTTAAGTCATTTTCAGTTGCTTGTCAGATACAACAATGGCATGGAATTGTTAACTTCATTGAAACAATATATGTCCACATATATTTTTGACCATATTCATGAATGGCGACGTAGACGACGTTTGGTGAAATTTTTTACTCTAGATCAGATTTTAGCAGAATGATTCGTTAAATCATTATTACCTAAAATCACTGAAGATGTAGCTAAGGCAGGAGTTGTTACTGAAGAGCAAGTAATTGCTCAAGCTCAGTATCTTGACCTCGTTTATACGCACTCAGATACTTTACGAAAACTATAGCTCCTTCATGATCTCATTTCGCTGATGGTGTGATTGGTTCAATTAGTTCTAAGAGCAAGAAGAAATCTTCAAAGAATTCTTCTCCTACAACAATTTTACCTGTTTCCCTAAAAGGAGATTCTTCCATTGAAGTTTTTGTCAATGTACATGGCGTAGATTCATCTGCGGCCAAATCCGGTAGTAAAGAGAAGGAGAAAAATAAAAATAATCAAAATTCAAAAGAGAAAACAAATAAAAATGAATCTGTTGACGAAAAATGAAAACCTCGCTATCCTTGTTTCATCTGCAACGAGGATCATTTTACTAAAGAATGCCTATATCGAGCAGAGTTTTCAAAATTTATTAAAGATTCTCAAATGCCTACTGTATTGAAGGATCCTTCTGCTATTCAAGATAGTAAAGCGGTTGCTTCTTCCTCAAATATCTCGAAAGAACCCATCATGATGATGTCTCATGTCAAGATTGTGACGTGATCGCAAGATTATGGTAGCAACAATCCTGTTGATGGTAAAGAGCTAGAATCTTCTAATTCAAACCCATCAACTTCAGCTCCTCTTTTTTCCGATCCACCTCAGATCAAGAAACCCAATCTAGACTTAGTAACCAAACCGCCTGCTAAAGGTATATTTCAGAAATCAGCGGTGCAAGCTGCTCAGGATTATAACATTGTTGAAGACTTGGCCATTGGCCCTTTAGTAATGTTAGTTTTGGAAATGCTGCAATCATGCCCAGCACAACGTAAATTACCATTGTCTACTATAGGAGCTGTTGATATTCATGATTCCAACCTTATAATCTTCGATTTAGAGAATAATACACCTCACCTCCCATATCAAATGGCTTTTCAAATCCCAGTGTTAGTAAAAAACATACATTGCTTTCACACTGTGATTGATGAGGGAGCTTCTACGTGTATTATGTCAATCCAGTGTTCGAGATCGCTTGGTTCTCTAACACTCAATCTATCCCTGACGATTCTAAAGGCTTTTGATGGCCAAGGGTTCCATCCTTTTTTTATTTTGGAAGATTTACATATAGAGGTAGAAGGAAAATATGTTAATCTAGATGTGGAAGTGGTTGATGTCCCTCTAGATTACAACCTTCTCTTGGGTCGGAGTTGGTCTTATGCTATGACTGCTATTATTTCATCGGTCTTTCAACTTGTTAAGTTTCCTCATAACGGAAAGATCGTTACGATAGACCAGCTGAGTTATTTATCATCTGACCCAACCTCTACTGATAATGTTCAGAATGTTGGTAAAATGACTATCCCTTACCAAGATGTTGGAGTAGGTTTGATTAAAGATTCTAGTTTACTGGGAACCTCTTCCTTCCCTCCTCCTAACGTATCGCCATCAATTGTCAATATTCATATGATTTCATCAAACACTATTGCTTTTGATGATCCTCGAATCGTACTTTCCTATTTCGAGGTGGATTCATTTCATGGTGTGATGCCTATGAGTCCCTATGAGTTTGGATATCAAGTTGTATAGTCGTTTTCTGACTCCTGACCAATCGCAAGGATAGTTTGTTCCCATCTCAACCTCATTAAAAAGTGAAACTAGATATAGCGAGGATAGTTTGTTCCCATCTCAACCTTGTTAAGAAATGAAACTGGATGTTATGAGCATAGTTCTTGGTCTTGTGTCAAGCTCCTTAAAAGATGAAACAAGGAGTCATGAGCATAGTTCCTGGTCTTGTGTTAAGCTTGTTAAAAACTAAAACAAGAGTCATGAGCATAGTTCCTGGTCTTGTGTCAAGCTTGTTAAAAAATGAAACAAGGAGTCTTGAGTATAGTTCCTAGTCTTGTGTCAAGCTCATTAAAAAATGAATCAAGGATTTTAGAGCATAGTTCCTTTTCTTTTGTCAAGCTTGTTAAAAAAATGAAACAAGGGTTTTGGGGATAGTTATTTTCCTGTGTCAACCTCTTTAAAAAATGAAACAACTCCCTTTTCGATTCGAGTCTTCTCAAGAACTTGAAAGTAAACCTTCATTTCATCCACCTGGTTGAATGCAATGAAGCTTAGGGGGCATGTACCTCATTTGGCGTCATTAAGCTGGGGGCATGCGAACATACACAAGCATAGTTTTTCATTTCAAGCTTGTGTAAACATGAAACTGAATTCAAGCAGAGTTCTCTATGGTTCAAGCTTGTGTAAAAATGAAACCATACCCATTTTACATCTCGTGATTGCCATTTTTATCCGCTAATTTCTGTTAGATGAGCCTTGGTTGTTCTCATTCCACCACCACCATCTCTTTGGCTGATCATATGTTTTCACTTGCTTGTTTTCCTTTCCTAAGGGACCATAGCTATGAGTGGTTTTGTTAGCCAGCCTCTTGACCATTACATGTTTTGAGCAGTTCCACCATTACCAGAACTAGTTGCTACCCTTTATACCACTCATTCCTCTAGGATGAGTCCTTCTTAAGCTCTCTTCTGACTCGTAAAATATGAAAAGATTGCTGAGTTTTTATTTTTAAACTTGTTAAAACGGAATTAAAAGGACAACCCACTTACAACTCTTTTCTGACCATATAAACATGAAAAGATTGCCAGACTTTTGTTGTTTCAAGTTTGATATTGGTAATACAACGATGCGTTTTTGATTGCTTTTTTACTTTTTCAGATCGAAGGCACTAATTATGAAAAGTACTCCTTGATCGTAATGATCAAGAAATTTTCTCAAGTATTATTTTATACTTTTTCGCGTTTGGGGGACAGAAATTTACGAAAAAGGACAACCATGGAGTTTTCTTAAGTTTTTCTTTTGACTCCCTAAAATTGAAAAACACTGAGTTTCTCCTATACTGGACTCGTTAAAATTTAATAGTAAAGGACCTGTTCAATTTCAAACAGGAATGAACCACTCCTTCTTAGGGTTTGAATTTTAAACTAAGTTGGACTCATCTGAAGGATGAGCTTATAATCAAGCAAATGTTATCCTACTCAAGCTTGTCAAAAATAAAGAGTTACTTGCCAGAAATGGTGAGGGAAAAGAGAGAAAAATGAACTTGTTTGTTGTACTTTGTGTTTAGAAAAGCAGTTAACCACTCTTGAACATGACACTTTTTGTTCACCTGGGTTTGGAAATCCTTTTCCTAATAGTTAATCAAACCATATTGAAAGTCTTCAGCCGGTTTCTGGGTATTAGCTTTGGGTCAATTGTTACCAAACCATCTGCAGTGTCATTATGTGTTCAAGAGGTCAATTCAAATAAACCATTCATTTGCAAAATATCTGTCATTCATCTTGACCATCCCTGAGTTAGTCCTTGCCAAATACATTTCTTCAAAACTTGTTCTATGATTTCGTATTGTCGGCTTGCCTACGACATATCGCTTTCTATCGACTCCAACTCATTATCTAGAAAGATGATCTAGGAATTGTCAGTACCTTGGAATTTGCATGCCTCAATGGCAGGTTTCTCACCTTTGATGGTAGGTTGCATCATTGACCTTCGATCAAAGGATTCTGTGACGTGTTTGACATCGACTCATTTATTCACATTTCGTGGATTGTACTGAGTACTTTGAGGGCCATTGAAATTATTGGTGGTTTCTCTCACACTTGTTAACAGTTTACACCATTGACTGGTAATCAAGTGGTTTCTACCATGTTCGACTTCGACACATTCATTCACATGGATAGAATTGTACTAGTTCAAGAAGTAGAAATCAAGACCCTGGATCTAGTTTCCACCATCCAGGCTGCGAGGAATTTTGTTATTCATTATACAGTGGACTATTCATAAACAGATGGCTGTGTCCACACTATGTCTACATATGTCTATACTTGTGATGTATTACAAAATCATTCATGTATCAGAGCAGTTTAGATAGTTTTCTAGTCCGTTTTGATCTGAGTATGGGAATGCCTACCTCAGCGATGATATGTTCATATATATATATAT